>CM048654.1:51032110-51332110 GCA_026413185.1 Pueraria montana var. lobata
AAACCAATTATTGCCCAAGGGTTACTAAAATAGGTATAATAACCAAGAGCTATCCACGTCATGCAAGGGTTCTTATAATGCTTCTCAATTTGGGGTCTAACATGTGAATACCCTTCCTCTTCCATGTTGGACACCAAATCAGTGCTTATGGTGTTGAAGAGCTTTGCCACCTCGTCATCACTCCCAAGTGCATTTTGCAGAATCCCTGTTGATCTCAGCTCCTTCACATCATCAGGGTGGTCAATAAGAGAGTCCATGAAGTCCACAAAAGAACAAATCTCGTAGTTGTTCGTGAAATCTGGACACATCTCATACGCTACCAAGTTGAGAAATGTGGGAGCTGTTGTCTCATCAACTATGATCTCCGGAAGCCTCAGTTCGGCACAGAACCAGCCAGAAGAGAAAGAGATGTCTCCGAGCCTGCGCGAGCCGCTTTTCTTGAGATTGATCCCTGCTGCTTTCAGCTCCTCTATGTTCCTGTATGTTATCATGTCGGACTCGGAGTCTTCATTCGGGTTCTGCTCGCTGTTCTTGTTTGTTATGCCCTTCTTTCTGTCACCTTGCTGTTTTTTGTGAGAGTCATGAAGGACAGTTCTGCGAAGCTGATCAAGAAGATGAATAGGTAGTTCTTCTTGGGGTATTTCTATTCTGTGCTCTCCTTGCTGGGTGTACCCTTCTTTAGCCAATGCACTAAATACATAACATGTCCATAGCATAATCATACTATGTGAATTATATTTGAAATCTTATACAATAAAATTTAAAGCAGTTCTCTGTCTATACATTGTTAATATTATTATCAGGGGTGCTCAAAATAATCCACTATAAAAAATTTAATCATAACTATAATTAATCAGTTATATAATAACCTATTAATTAAAAATGGTTATAAAAATTAATCACATATGATAAGTAGTTATTATAACCAAACCATAATTATTACGAAAAATCAGTTATATATTCAAAACCAGTTATATAATCGGTTATAACTAAAACCAGTTATATAACTAGTTAAATATCTTAAATTAATAATTATTTTGGTTTTAAAAAATATTTTTAACCTTTAAAATTAATTTTAATTAAACATGAAATAATTATTAATGGATAAAATCGTTTATAAAAATGTAATACATGTAAAAAAAATAAATTTTTATATTAAAAATTGGTTATATATTCATAACCAGTTATGATTTGATTATAATAACCACTTGACATATTGGTTATTTAATGGTTATGGTTATGGTTATTCAAATAACCAAACCACGAGCAGCCCTAATTGTTATTAATTTGAGGGTCTATATACATTTTTAGTCCTAATAAGTATTTTAAATTTTAATTTTTCAAAACAAGCTTCTATAAAAAAAATTATTTATGTTGTTTTCATAAATGAATTGACATAATCTGTCTAAATTTTCTATCTCATTTTTATAACCAAATGAAATTGTGAAATGAAATTAGAAAGCATCACTCTCTTTGTTGTTGGCTTATTTTTTCCTGATGCGTACGTTGCATTCATAAATTCATGTAATATAAGTTTTTATCTCAATGTGACATATTAATAAGTAATGAATCTATGATAATGTACAAAGTGTTTGTTTTTTTAACAAGATAACAAATATAAACAAAAAATAATAATAATAAAGGCTAAAATATAATTTTGATTTCCTTATTTTGTTCCATCTACAATCTTGATTAATTTCCTATTTTAAAATAAAGACATTTAGTACCTTGATTTTTGAAAATCAGTAATCTTGGTCGAATCTTCAATTTTGCATATGTTTTATTTCTTTTATTTTAGTCTAATTGAACCATAGTTCTAACTTCTAACATATTTATTTAAGACACCTTTAAGAAACGATTTAATTAATTAAAATGTAAAAAAAAGAAAGAAATAAATGTAAGTAAAATTGAGAATTGTCAAAATTTGAAAGACTAAATATCTCTATTTTAAAATTGAAAGACCAAAATTATGGACTCAGCAAAATATAGAGGGATAAAAATTGTATTTTAGTCATAAAAAATTTAAAACTAAAAATTAGTATACTAGTAAGAACAAATATATAAAAGCATTAATACGAGGAATACCTGTCTTCATCCTTGGCTTTTACCGTGCTCTTGTCCGTTTTCTTTCCACTTTGACCTGGTTTATTTGGCGACAAATGATGACACTAAAGAAAGTTGTTCATGATTTCTAATAGCTTGGCATCATTCTCGTGGCCTGACAACAGTTTAAGCACTTGATATGGAAGTTGGTTCTCTAACAAGAGCACATCCTGCCACACAAGAACCAGTTGGTCAACCTTAACATTCATTTCTTTTGGATATTCAAGTTTTCCCTTCTCCAAGATCTGTAGCAGAGAACATCCATCCACAAATAGCATCCACGAGAGTTTTTCATAATCAGAGAAGTCTCTTATAACATCCTCAGCAAACAGTTCCTTCAGTGGTTTGATATTTAATGCAATCTTTTGGTACAGAGTATGAGCATCTTGGTTGGTGCCTTCAAGGTACCTTGCTGCCCACATAAGCTTGTATTTTTCTCCCAGCTGCAGGTTCTGTGCATCATAATGGATTGGACCAATTGACACCAACCTGGGTGAGTAATGCTTGGCAAAATGTTTTCTATCTCGGAGATAATGTGCTACCCTTTGTATCTTTGGGACTGAATTTTGAGGTATTTGCTTTGCTTTTTCTAGTTGGTTAAACTTTAGGCTGAGGTTTGGTGTCTCAGTCATGTTGTGAAATAATGCTATTGAAGGATTGGTGAGGGTATATCTAGGTTTTCTAGATTAATGAGGTTCAGGGTTCCTGAAAACCACTTCATGTTACAGTTTATATAGTCGAAATAAGGAGTATAACAATTGCCTTATCTGAATTATGGTTGGTATAGGGAGTATATAGAATTCAAAATGAAAAAGGAAAACAAATTAAAAGTACTTTCGGGTATTTTCTCATCCCTATAATTTGATGACTCTATAGTTGAAATAAGGAGTATAGCGATATTGCCTTATCTGAATTATGGTTGGTAGGGAGTATATAGAATTCAAAACGAAAAAGGAAAACAAATTAAAATACTTTCGGCTATATTGTATTATTAACCAAGTTCTAGATGCATTTAGCTTTGCTAATGAGTCAAGTTTGGAATGACTGCTGGAGTTCACGGTGAAAAAGCACTTCAGTATATAAACAATCTTGAGATGGATAAAGCACTCTACTAAACAATTTCAAATAAGGAGTACTGGATGCATTTTGGTTTGCTAATATTTCAAGTCTGAATAGATTCGTGGTGAAAAAGCCTCATCAAACAAGGAAGGTACGTAGAATCAGGTTTTATCACAAAGATTGTAGGCTTTTATGTTTTCATGTCTAGACTTCTTATAAGAGTAAGGGATCTGTGTTGGAGATCTCACATTGACTAATGATATAGCCAAGTTAGTGTATATAAGTGGGAGGCAACTCTCACCTTACAAGCCGATTTTATAGGATTGAGTAAGGCCCAAACCCACTTTCTAAGATGGTATCAGAGTCTATTCTAGCGATCTTTGTTGGGCCTATTGTGCCTTGTTGTGGGTCTATCATACCACCCGCTATCGGGCCGCTATTGGACCACTCGCAGATGTTCAGTCCTGCAAACTTCACGTTCGAGATGTGTCCTTGGCGTGAGGGGTGTATTGGAAATCTCACATTGACTAGTGATATGGCTAAGTTAGTGTATATAAGTAGGGAGCAACTCTCACCTTACAAGCTGATTTTGTAGGGTTGAATTAGGCCCAAATCCACTTTCTAAGAATCTGCAACACTTTCTTGAAGTGAACCTACAATCTTTTGCTTTGCTTACTAATTACATACAAATTAGCCTAGATACTTTAGAGTTTCTTTTAATATACTAATTACTGAACATTTATCTGTTCTTTACGACTTTGTTTAAACAAAATACAATTAAGTCTTTCAATACCTTCGTTGTAATGCCTCATCCTTTTAGTTAATTTTAGTTTAATATATTTAATTTGAACAAATAATTACTTGATTTTTACAGATTATTTATAACTTTTTTTTTAACCACAAATGTTCCATGGAGTTAATTTGTTCGAATCAAGACTATTTACAGCATGGTGAGACTAATTCTCCTAGAAGGAAATATTTTTATATAAATAAAAGAATATAATATAGTACCTTCCCCATATTCGCACTTTAGAAAAATCTCGTACCTGGACCCATACCCATGTGATTAGTAACTTTAATACCTGTGTCATTTAGCATTGGGTATATAAATGTCCATATCCATATCCATTACTAACACTTTAATTAATATGAAAAATTGATAAATAAACAATATTAATTAAAAAAATCACAAAAATTAAAATCCTATTCAAAGATCTTTTACAAAATATAATCTTATAGCAAATAAGGAACATGATTTTTTTTACTACTACTACTACGGGTACCTGCTGAGTTCAATGCCCATTGTCATCCTTACCTATAATTTTGTTATGACTTTTCTTTTCTTTTTTCTTTAAAATTTAATTCATCACTTAAAGAAATTAAATTTCCGATATCATTATGTTTTTCCTATTTTTTTTTCCATCGTGTTAATATAAGAATTTGTAATTCTAGATTATGAACGTTAATTTTTATTTGAGTTACTATCTATATAATGTTAATTCCTATTATCATTTAGATCGACTTTTTTTTTTAACAAATCAGTTAGATTGACTTAATTTCTATTATCATTAAGTTTTTAATTAGTATAGTTAATAATGGCAAAAAATTTATAGAAGCAAAATTTATTTTTAGAAATGTATCAATACCATTACATAGATGATGTCTCAATTTGATTGTCATTTTAATTAAGTGTCCTTATCACATTTATTTTTGGTACATGAAACTTCTATTAAATTATTGCCTTAAATAAAATCCATTTTAACAAAAACTATCGCCCTAAATAAATTATTTATGAAAACTAATTAAAATATGTTGAAATTGGACATTAAATAGTAAAAAAATTAATAATTTAATTTATAATTGAATAAATCATAATAGAATTTTAGTTGTATTTTATTTAGGGCAATAATTTACTTGCACCATAATGGATCAAAATTTATTTAAGGAAATAACTTCTTATCATATTTATTTTGGTACGTGAAACTGCAATTAAATTATTGTCCTAAAAATTTTGTTTTTTAACATGAATTATTGTCCTATATAATTTATTTATGAAGATTATTTAACATGAAATTTATTTTTAGAAATAGTTTAATTTAAATGTTAAGTAGTAATTTAATATGAAATTTATTTATAAAAATAAATTAATAGAATTTTGATGGACAAAAAAACTTCAAAAAATAAAATCATGACAAAATTCAATTTGATTTCATTTTGGATGATAATTCAATTGCAGTTTAATGGACCAAAATTTATTTTTGGAAATAATTTCTTATCACATTTATTTTGGTCCATTTTATGTAATTAAAATATTGCCCCCAAATAATATTCATTTTTAACATAAATTATTATTCTAAATAAATTATTTACAAAAATTATTAACATAAAAAAAAATTTAAAATAATTTTATTTAAATGCTATATAGTCATAATGAGATTAAATGTGAAATTTATTTATAAAAATAAAAATAGCATTTTATATGGACAAAATAAAATTAAAAAAATAATTTAATATAGAAATTATCAAATTCCAAAAGCATTAATTTAAACAAAAATCGATTGTTTTTTCCTTCAACTCTACTCTGAATTAACATCCTTGTCCATCAATCATACTACCTCTGTCCCTATTTATAAGACGTTGTTTTGAAAATTCCTTGTTCTTTTTTATAAGACTGCATTTTAACTATCCTATGCATTAATTATTTTTGTCTAAAATACCCTTATTTATTATAATACATTAATTGAATGTTACTCTGAATGTTTCTTTCTCTCTCCTATGAAGATTGGAGAAGATGAATAGACTCTCATTATTAATCTCAATAATGTCAAGGGTAAAATTGAAAAAATATTACAATTACACACAAATTTATTATTAATACCTAGATTAAGTAACTTTCTTAATAAGCGTAATTTAGTCTTATAAATAGGAACGGAGGTAGTATAACTCCTGATTCTCGAACCTATCAGTAATTCTATTTAACGTATTATTTTAATTTATTATTATAATATTATAATAACATTTAATTATATTTATATAATACAATGGAAAGACTTATTTTAATTTTAATTTTTTTCTTCACTTGTTGTATGTATAAATAAATTGTATATATTCTTTGACTACCTATAGTGTATCACACCATTAACATTTTATGCAGGAGAAAGATTAAATATACATGTGTCACTACATTTTATGATTTATTTGTTCTACGTGATGAATAATTTAAATGCTCAACCCGCAAGGACATTTCAAATGACCACATCTTTTTTAAATTAATAAATGTCAAATAACAATGTTTTATTTCAATTATAAAATTAAACACATAATATACACACTATTTTGTTGACCAATTCTCCATTTTATCCATATTTTAGGCAAATAAATGTTTTCCTAAGGTAACTCCAATGTTTTTGTCCTTTTCCTTTGTTGATGGGTCACAACAATAATATTATACTTTGAAGATCTAAAGTGCTGCACACAAAAAAAATTAAAATGAGAAATAGAAAAAAAAATGCACAAAGGAAACATTTACAAAAAGAACAAAAGAAATAATAATTATAAGACAAAGTAGTGATATACCTACAAAGTTGTTATGTGTTGTTGATGACTCACAACAATAATATTATACTTTGAACCAGATCCAAAGTACTACACAAAAAAATACTAAAATGAGAAATAGAAAAAAAAAAATACACAAAGGAAATACTTGCACAAAGAACCAAAAAAATAATAAGACAAAAAGTAGTGATATACCTAGCTACAAAGTTGTTATATGACCACTCACCAAATTCATCGTCCTTATGTTACTATAAGAACTTTCCTTTTATCAATGTAACTCAGACATATTGAGAATGACTCTTTATAAAATCACAAGTGCATACATAATGAGGGCAAAAAATTGTAAAGACAATAAAAAACAATTAGTGAGTAAACCCATAAACACATCAAAAGAGAAGATTAAAAAATAAATAAATAAAAAACACCTTGATGAGATAAAAGAATTACCATTAGATAATATCTCTCACTCTTAGAATACAAAAGCTTCATGATGGAAAATGCTAAGCCTAGAAAAACAACAAACCCAAAAACTCAATGAAATTAAAAGAGATAAATAGATTGTATCATATAAATTAAAAAAGTAGAAAAAAAAATATAAGAAAAAAATGAATCACAATTAGATAAATAAGATAACACCATGAAGAATAGAAATTTGACACATTCCTATAGAGAGAGAAAATTTGTTACAGGTTGTATGGCTGGGATAGAACACCAATTGTTGTTGGGAACTACATGGTTTGAGGAGCCTCCTTCTTCTTGTAATACCTTCTTTGGTATGATTTTGTAAGGACTAAGTTCCCACGTAACGAGTTTTTGCCCCTTTGAGCAAAAAAAAAAAAATAGAAGTCATCGCAGAGGAGATTTGAGAGCAACTGGATGTGCAACTTAAATATCTATTTTAATTCAAAATTCTAAATGATTTTTTTAATTGAAATCAAAATACATAAATGTAATTGTGTAATTGACTAATTAATTTTTTTATAATTGATTGATTTGGGAGAATTTCATATTAATGCTGATTGATAGTTTCTTGATGTGGTTAATTAAAAACGATTTTGAATTAATTTTTGTTCCTAATAAATTAATGAGACTTAAATGTATTTGAATTTGAATTTGGTTCGTAACCAAATCAAATAATTCTGAAGAATGAAATGATGACACGTGTCATCCAATGCTTGAGAAACAATCTTGTTTTGCCAGGTATTTTCCAAAGTTGATTTTGGATTCGTAAATTTTATATATATTGATATTGATATTGATTTTTTTAATTGAAATCAAAATACATAAATGTAATTGTGTAATTGACTACTTAATTTTTGATAATTGATTGATTTGGAAGAATTTCATATTAATGTTGATTGATAGTTTCTTGATGTGGTTAATTAAAAATGATTTTGAATTAATTTTTGTTCCTAATAAATTAATAAGAGTTAAATGTATTTGAATTTGAATTTGGTTCGTAACCGAATCAAACAATTCCGAAGCATGAAATGATGACATGTGTCATCCAATGCTTGAGAAGCAACTTTGTTTTGCCAGGTGTTTTCCAAAGCTGGTTTTGGATTTGTAAATTTTATATATATTGATATTGATATTGATTTTTTTTATTGAAATCAAAATATGTAAATGCAACTGTGTAATTGACTAATTAATTTTTGATAATTGATTGATTTGGAAGAATTTCATATTAATGTTGATTGATAGTTTCTTGATGTGGTTAATTAAAAATGATTTTGAATTAATTTTTGTTCATAATAAATTAATGAGAGTTAAATGTATTTGAATTTGAATTTGGTTCGTAACCGAATCAAATAATTCCAAAGCATGAAATGATGACACGTGTCATCCAATGCTTGAGAAACAACCTTATTTCGCCATGTGTTTTCCAAAGCTGATTTTGGATTCGTAAATTTTATATATACTAGAGTGTGTGACCCGTGCCATGCACGTGTTAAACATTTTTTATGAATATTTTTATAAATTATTTTAAAAATATAAATATTTTCTTAAATTTGTATTAAGAATTAAGAATTATTTACAATTAAAGTTTAATATTTTTAATTATTAATTATTCTTATCAATTACAGATATATAGTTAATTATATATCTGGTAAACTATGATATTTAAAATAAATAAATGAGAGGAATAAAAATTAATGATGTGTTATGTAAGGTAGTAATTTAAATAATTATTATAAAATAATATTTCAAGAAATTATAAGTAAAAGTTCCTAATTAATTTTAAAAAAATGAAAACAAAATATTATTATGAAATGATATTTTTAACTATATATTTTTAAATTCTGTTAAAAAAAAAACTATATATTTTTAAATTAAAATCTAAATCCATGCTATGAATACCATGCACAAAATATATGTTGATTTATGGACAATGCTATAAAATATGTTAAATTTTTAACATTTAAAAATTTGTAAGAAATTGAATTAGGAATTATGAACTAAAAATAATAAAATTTTGTGCTAGACATCAATCATGTATCACAAAGTATAACAACCGTTAAATTATTAATTCCTATTTGAGATTGTTAAATTATTAATTCCTATTTGAGTTATCATCATTAAGTTTTTAATTAGTATAGTTAATAAAAATAATAACTTTATCTGTAAAAGAATAACTTTAAAGAATTAAAATTTATTTTAAAAATTTTATGATTACATAGACCTTTAATATTAGAATGAGTATCTGTGCCCGTAGCCACCATCATTGTTGTGCCTTCGCTTGCTTGAACTGCCGGCATACTTGTTGCCACTCCCAGTGCCACCACCCCTGCCACCTCTGTGATGTGAGGGTGGGGCTAGTGACTTTTTTTTTTCTTGTACCAAAAAGAATGAGTATGCATGTTCTTTTTTAATAAATTCTATTTATGATTTTATATATTTCAATCAATTATAACTAATAATAAAATATGTTAGAAAATGTATTACCATTTTTTAATAACATGACATATCTCCTAAAATCATATTTATAGTCAACATGCATCAAATAATCCTAGTTTATTTATTTATTTAATAAAAATTAATAATTCATAATAAGGGTTCAATCAATTATAACTAATAATAAAATATGTTAGAAAATGTATTACCATTTTTTAATAACATGACATATCTCCTAAAATCATATTTATAGTCAGCATGCATCAAATAATCCTAGTTTATTTATTTATTTAATAAAAATTAATAATTCATAATAAGGGTTCAATCAATTATAACTAATAATAAAATATGTTAGAAAATGTATTACCATTTTTTAATAACATGACATATCTCCTAAAATCATATTTATAGTCAACATGCATCAAATAATCCTAGTTTATTTATTTATTTAATAAAAATTAATAATTCATAATAAGGGTAAACAATTAAAAATGCTATACACGAATGTATTTAAATTAATTTATCTTTATATATAGGGATTAAAAAAAGGTTAAGAAAGGGCTTTTTTTTTTTACTAAAGGGTTAGGATAGGTTAATCTTTGTAAGAATTATTTTGGCACTACTCTTTAATTGTAACACCATTTAATTTTAAAATATATTAAATATTTTCAAAAATAATGTATAAATCATCTTTTAAAATTAAATGTTTGAAAAAATATTTAAACATTTTGGATATTAAATGTTTGAAAGGTGATAAAAAAAACTTTAGAATCATATTTTCATTATATTAGATTTGTAATTTTAGTTATTGATTGTCCTTTTGGACAAATATTATTTTTGAAATTAAAAAAAAATATTTTTCAAATAAAATTGTTAAAGTGGTATAATGAAAATTAATGTGACTGGAAAAATGTAGTATAAATAAATAATTTTTTGTATGGTGAGACTTGTGAGTTTATCTTATTTTTTATCTTATTTTTTATATTTAAAATTTAATATTATTTTATTAATTTGATATAGCTTTGTATCTAATAATTTATTTGAAGAATAAGATTTTAGTGATTTAAGCTTGGTATAAAATTACCACATTAAGTTTTAAAAATTGAATTTGGCCTATTTGTCAAAAAGGACAATCAAGAACTAAATATAATGAAAATATGATTCTAAAAAAATGTATTACCTTTGAGAATAATAATCTCATTATATTTATCAATTATAGTTTTTGTTATATTTAACAATTATAATTGTTATAACCAATCATTATTGCACTTCATGAAAAACTATAAAAGACACCTTTAGAAAAAGTTACAAAAAAAAAAAAAAGAAATTTCAAATTCAAGATTCGAATATGCATAACAAAAAAAAATATATATGTTTATATTGTCCAATGTTGGAAAATCAAAGAAACAATGATAATCCTAACTATATACAAAAGCCAACAATATTTTCAAATTAGTTCTTACAAAAAGGATGCTACATTCATAAATTAAAAAAATTGAAGAACAACATTGAGGTCAAATTTGTATCCATCCCTTACAAACTCATATCAATCACAATATCACTCATTATATCTTCATGCACTGTCCTTGACATTGTACCCATACATTTGTCCTCCGTGATGCTCCATATTTCCTTTGACTCATAGGAGAAATACTTAACAACTCTTGTAGGGATCTTCTACAATTAAAAAAACAATATATATCAGTAAATATTCACATAAAAATATAACACATATATTTAAAAGATTCCAATTTTTTTATTGGACCTTTTGTGGAAAAAATTGTACTAAAACTTCTAAATCAATTGTTAAAACTTGTTGTGGTAGAAAATGCCATGCTACTTTAGAAGCAAAATATAGAAAGATATAGAAGGTATTGGAAAATACAAATACAAAAGCTTTACAAATCATAACAAAAAGGTATTGGGAAAGAAAGAATTAACTGCAATACAACTTTCAATTTCATAATATACATAGAGAAGCAATAAAAAAGGAATTTTTTAAATAAAAAAAATCAGAATCCTTTGTGAATAAATAAAAATGGGTATACATATATTTTATAAATATTTGAAGTATTATATAATTGTGAATTCAAGTAATATAAAGGATAATTGATTTAATACCATATATCAAAAAATTATTACACCAATTTAAAAATAATAATAATAATAATATCAAACAAATAATTTAACAAGATTACGTTGAATCTAACGTTGTTTCCATATCAATATCATTTGTTATTAAATTATTTTCCTAAATGAATTTCATTTTTAATTCTATTATAGTCAATTTCATTTTAGATTGAATTAGTTCCAAAAACAACTTTAGCATTAAATAATTTTCGTAAATAAATGTCATAAGAAGTGTTTCCATAAATAAATGATGTTGATTTCTTATTTAATTTATTATTTATTATATTATTAATGAAGAAATCGTGTAATTATAAACCATAAACGAACCAAATAATAATAATAATAATAACATTTTAAATTTTATTGTTAGTTATTTCCTAAAATAACTCTCCCATTTTAAATTTAAATTGATTTTATACACAATCGTCAATTTTTAATTTTTATTTAATTATTTAATTGTCTATATTAAATTAATAGTCATTTAAATTATAGACTAATGACAATCAATAATTTAAATTATTTTAACTCTATATTTAATTGCACTATGATTATTTTTATTTTAAATTAAAATATTTCCAAAAATATTTTTCATATTTTATATTTAATTATTTATGAAAATAAATGTCATATTAAAGTATTATTGTAAACAATCGTATAATTTAAATTATTCAATCATTTTAAAAGAATAGTTTATTAAATTTTGGTCTGATAATTATAAATTTATTATTATAGATTATAGATAGATGATTATTATTTCTTAAAATATATTTCATATTAAAATATTTTTGAAAATGATTGTATTCTTAAATTATTTCTGGACATAATCATCTTTTTTTTCATTTGATCAATAATTTTAAATTAAAGACCGCTTAATTGTTGAACTGATTATAATTAATAATTTAATGGACATAGTGCAATTAATATGATGATGACATGTGACAAAAATGCTCTAATATGATGACATGTGGCAAAAATGCTCTAATATGGTGACATGTGGTAAATGGAGACTCTAACATGAGACTACTTTGTATATAGTATAGATAGATTGATATTGATATTGATATTAATGCTCTATACGCAATAAATAAGGTTACACGAAGTTAATCACCCTCTATTATCCATTTTTTTTTTTATCAGTCTATCTTCCATTTACTTTTGTCAAAATCGTCTTTTTTATTTTATTATTTATTTTACTGACAAATCTTTCTGTCTTAGTCTTAATATTTAGGTTCAAAGAGAAAAAAGTCTATTAAATTATGTGTTAAAGACTTATTCTCATCCTTAATTATAATTTGATGACTCTGTTAGGTGTTACGCTCATTGAAGCTTTATATATATATATATATATATATATATATATATATATATATATATATATATATATAAAATTAAATATTTATATGCCATATAATATTTATTACACGTAAAAAAATATGGTTATGTAAGTAAGTATAGGTGAAACACGGGATAATTTGTTTTTCAGTTAAACATTAAAATCTAACAATTGGTTTAATGATGATTAGCGACATTCTAAAAATACTAAAGATATATAAAATAAAATAACCATACTTTTTATTAGAAAGTAATCCTTTTTATTTTTTTAAAATAAATACAGTTCATTTTAGAAAATAAAGTATATCTGTAATTATTAACTAAAAGTAATAATTGAAATTTTATTAACTAGAGGACATATCGTATGAGAGGAAAGAATCTTATATGAGAATGAGAAGATTAAATCTGGACCATATAACCATACATGAAGGGTCAAGATTTAATGTTATGTGACTACTTAAAAAAGTCATTTGACTTTTTTAAAAAACCCACATAACTTAATGTGTTTTAATCTTAACCATTCAAATAAGATTTAATGGTCAATATTTAGTCATCTCATCTCATATAAGATAAATTCTCTCTATATATATAGAGGAGGGATCAAATTACTTGAACAACTATTACACCATTTTAATAACTTGATATAGAATGAGATTTTTATCGATCCAACCATTGAATTATATCTACATATTACCAAGATTGTTTGTATCAAATTTTTTCAAAATTGAACAGCAATAAGAAGGTAATCAAATGATCCATATTTGAGTATGTTTTGAAAATTTTATATTTCGTCGATTTTAATCTATATGAATGGGGTAGCAAATAATTTTGGATTAATTTGAAATTTTAATCTATGTGAAAGGAACTTTCAATCCAACGGTGGGTTTTAAGAAAACATCATCCAATTGAAAGTTATTGAATGGTGTAATAGTTGTTTAAATTACACCGATGTAATTTTATATATATATATATATATATATATATATATATATATATATAGAGAGAGAGAGAGAGAGAGAGAGAGAGAGAGAGAGAGGATTGCTAATGCACACATACCTATTTTTCAGTTGGAGTACATTAGCGATCTACACCAAAAACTTTAGACCAAAAAATCATTCTAACTCTTTTATTGTAGTTACTTTATTTAAGGACATAATTGTAATAATAGTTATTATTTTTTTTTTTTAAAAAAAAAATTCTTTCTCTTCTCCCTCAGCTTCATTTCTCCCTCCTCTCCCATCTTTCACGCAATCATGCCCAACATTTCCTAATCTTTTTTTTTCTATAAAGGTTTAGGAAATTAACTTATCTTAATCTTATCTTAACACTACCAAATAATCTTAGGTCACATCCCCTTTATCAAGAGGTTGTTGTAGAGTAATTCAAAGTGGTTACATCATGTGTGTGTTAATGGTTAACTGTGTTAGGTGCATGGTTAGTATAGTTTTACTGATAAGATAAGTGGTTAACACTATTCTGTTAGAGTGGTTAACTCAGTTGTATAGTTGGTTAACAGGTTGCTTATTATATGCGACTTGGTATAAGTGACTTGTGTATAAATACCTGTATGTAACACAGTGAACACAAGTGAGTGTGTGATCAATAAAACATTTCTATCATTCCTCTTATTTTCTCTCTAGAGTGTGTGTGTTCTCTCCCTCATCTCCAATAATTTGGTATTCAAAGTTTCTTGCAATCTAAGACCTGTGTGCGTGAGAGTGATTAGAGAGCATCTTATGTTTCTGATGGCTGGGTCAAACAACAATCTTCCTGCACAATTGCCAGTTCTTGATGGCAAGAATTGGGATAGGTGGTGTGTGCAAATGAGGTTGTTGTTGAAGTTCCAAGGTGTGTTGGACATTGTGACGTCTGGCTATCAAGAACTGAGTGAACGATCTTCAGATGCAGAGAGAGCAACCCACACGGAGAATGAGAAGAAGGATTGCAAGGCTTTGTTCTTGCTGCACCAAAGCATGGACACAACCAACTTTGACAAGATCGCAGCTGCAACCACTGCGAAGGAGGCATGGGAAATCTTAGAGAAGTGTCATGCGGGTGCTGAAATAGTGAAGAAGGTGAAACTTCAAACCATGAGAAGACAATACGAGTTGCTGCAAATGGCAGATAATGAGAAAATAGCGGATTATTTCACAAGAGTGATCAGCCTCACTAATTCTATGAAAAGTTGTGGTGAAAAGATTCCAGAGGTGAAGATTGTAGAGAAAGTGCTTCGAACTCTTCCCCCCTAAGTTCGATCACATTGCAGTGGCTATTGAGGAGTCCAAGGATCTTGAATCCTTGAAGGTAGAAGAGCTCCAAGGCTCTTTGGAGGCACATGAGCAAAGGATGATTAAGAGAAGTTTAGAGAGATCAACTGATCAAGCACTTGTGGCTCAAGTCTCAAGAAAAGGTGGTGGTGATAAAAGAAAAGGCAAGAAAGGCAAAGGAAAATGGAGAAATACAAGCAACAATTATAGTGGTAGCAATTTTCGTGGTCAAGATCAGAGCAATACTGATCAAGATCATCAAGAAAGCTCATCAAATAGGAGTGGATCAAATTAGAATCAGAATAAAGGTGGAAGAAAGAAGTTTAATAAGAAGAAAGTGCAGTGTTTTAATTGTCACAAGTTTGGGCACTTTGCAGATAAGTGTTACAGCAACAATAACCAGCAAAGAAAATTTGATAATGAGGCTCACATGGCACAAGATGATGATTCGGGTTCAGATCCAATTGTGCTTATGGTAATAACGAATTCTGATTTGGGGAATTCTAAAACATGGTATCTTGACTCAGGTTGCTCTAACTATATGACCAGTCATAGAGAATGGTTGACTGACTTTGATGAGACCAAGAAGAGCAAGGTCAAATTCACAGACAATAGAACAGTGTCAGCTGAGGGAGTGGGAAATGTGATGATTAAAAGGAAAGATGGAAAATATGCAATGATTTCTAATGTTCTATATGTGCCAAACATGAAGAGCAATCTGCTAAGCATGGGAAAGCTGTTGGAAAAAGGATTTACTATGCATATGCAGGATGATCACTTGGAGGTGCTTGACTCCAATCAAAGGAGGATCTTAAGGGTTCCCTTGGCACAAAATAGGACCTTTCATGTTCAAATTAATGCTGCTGAAAATCAGTGTTTGTTTGCAGAAGTGGTTAATGATTCATGGCTTTGGCACTTGAGATTCGGTCACTTGAATTTTAAGAGCCTAAGCTTGTTGAAGTCTAAAGGGATGGTGATTGGACTTTCTATGATTCAGACCCCTAAAAAGGTATGTAGCAATTGTTTAATTAGCAAACAACCTAGGAATTCCTTTAATTCCTATATTCCAATGAGAGCTACTAGTTTGCTTGGAGTAGTGCACTCGGATGTGTGTGGACCATTTGAGGTTCCTTCACTTGGTGGGAACAAATATTTTGTTTCATTTGTAGATGAATTCAGCAGAATGTTGTGGGTCTTTCTTATCCAGTCCAAGACAGAAGTTTTTTCAGTTTTCAAGAATTTCAGGGTGCTTGTTGAAAAAGCAATCTGAAAAACAAATTAAGATACTTAGGACTGATGGTGGAGGTGAGTATACCTCTAAAGAGTTTAAAGATTATTGTAAGGGAGTGGGTATTCAACATGAAGTGACTGCACCCTATACTCCTTAGCACAATGGTTTAGCTGAAAGGAGAAATAGGACATTACTCAATATGGCTAGGAGTATGTTGAAGGAGAAACACCTTCCTCATTGTTTTTGGGGAGAAGCAGTTGCCACTGCTGCTTATATTCTGAATAGGTGTCCCACAAAGAGAATTCAGTCCATGGTTCCTGAAGAAGTTTGGACAAAGAGAAAACCCTTTGTGAAGCACTTAAAGGTTTTTGGATCTTTGTGCTTCAGGCATATTCCATATGAGAAGAGAAAGAAGCTGGATGATAAGAGTGAGCCAATGATACTTGTTGGGTATCATTCAGCAGGGTCATACAGGCAGTACAATCCTGTAAATCAGAAAATAATAATCAGCAGAGATGTTTTTGTTGATGAGAAAAGTAGTTGGGATTGGAAGGCTCAATCCTATGTTCCTATGGCACTTGGAGAGGGTCACATAAATGAAGAACAAAGGAGTGAAGAATGTGATCCACAACCAGAGAATTTGAGACCTCAAAGAAATAGGAGGATGCCATCAAGACTCAATGATTGTCAGATGATTCCTGATAATATGATCACAACTGATGGGGAATTGGTTCACTTGGCTTTGTTGGCTGAGGGAGAACCAATCAATTTTAACGATGCAATCAAGACAAAAGTGTGGAAAGGAGCTATGATTGAAGAACTTGATGCAATTGAAAGGAATCAGACTTGGGAATTGGTTGAGCTTCCTCTCAACAAGTAACCAATTGTTGTCAAATGGGTGTTTAAAGTGAAGCATGGGCCTGATGGTTCATTGACTAAGGATAAAGCAAGATTAGTTGCAAAAGGGTTTTAGCAAAGAGAAGGCCTGGATTTTTCAGAGGTGTTTGCACCAGTAGCAAGACTTGAAACAGTGAGGCTAGTGGTTGCATTGGCCAATTTCAAGGAGTGGAAACTATTTCAGCTTGATGTAAAGTCAGCTTTCCTCAATGGACCTCTTGAGGAGGAGGCCTATGTGTCACAACCTCCTGGATTTGAGGTGAAGGGCAAAGAAGATAAGGTGTTCAGGCTAAGGAAAGCATTGTATGGCTTGAAACAAGCCCCTCGGGCTTGGAACAAGAGAATAGATTCATTCTTACTGCAGTTGGGTTTTTCTAAATGTTCTGTGGAGCATGGGATCTATGTGAAGGCCAAAACTGATATTGATTTGATCTTAGTCTGTTTGTATGTTGATGATTTGCTCATTACAGGAAGTGATCAAGGAGAATTGAAGACTTTAAAGTGAAAATGAAGTCTGAATTTGATATGACAGATTTGGGTGAGTTGACATATTTTCATGGCATGGAGTTTGTGCAAACTGATAGAGGGATGATTCTACATCAAAAAAGATATATTCATGAAGTATTGAAAAGGTTTAATATGGTTGAATGCAACATAGCACCAACACCAGTAGAAGCCAACATCAAACTAGTGAAAGATGAGGTAGAAAAGTTAGTTGACAGCACTTTGTTCAAGCAATTAGTTGGCTCTCTGAGGTATGTGAGCAGACCAGATATTTCCTATGGTGTAGGTCTGGTCAGCAGATTCATGAAGGATCCTAAGCAGTCACATCTTGTAGCAGCCAAGAAAATTTTAAGATACTTGAAGGGAACTTCAGATTATGGAGTTTTGTTTCCCAAAAGGGAGAATCAGTGCAGAATTGAGCTACTTGGATACTCAGATTCTGATTGGTGTGGAGATAAGGTGGATAGAAGGAGCACTATGGGATATATGTTCAGATTTTGTGGTGCACCAATATCATGGTGTTCAAAGAAGCAAGTTGTAGTAGCTTTAACTTCTTGTGAAGCTGAGTACATAGCTGCCTGTCATGCAGCATGTCAAGCTTTGTGGCTTAGATCTTTGCTTGAAGAAATGCATTTGGGACTAAAGAGTGCTATGCAATTGTTGGTGGATAGTAAATCAGCAATTAGCTTGGCTAAGAATCCAGTTGCTCATGGAAGGAGTAAACATATTGAGACCAAATATCATTTTCTTCATGATCAAGTTAATAAAGGGATATTAGAGTTGTGTTACTGCAAGCCTGAAATGCAAGTTGCAGATATCCTAACAAAGTCTATGAAGAATGTTAAATGTGGTGTCTGTAGAAACTTTGAATTAAGGAGGAGTGTTGTAGAGTAATTCAAAGTAGTTACATCATGTGTGTGTTAGTGGTTAACTCTGTTAGGTGCATGGTTAGTATAGTTTTACTGATAAGATAAGTGGTTAACACTATTCTGTTAGAGTGGTTAACTCAGTTGTCTAATTGGTTAACAGGTTGTTTATTATATGCGACCTGGTATAAGTGACTTGTGTATAAATACCTATATGTAACACAGTGAACACAAGTGAGTGTGTGATCAATAAACACTTCTATCATTCCTCTCATTTTCTCTCTAGAGTGTGTGTGTTCTCTCCCTCATCTCCAATAAGCTTCACTGGGAATAAAAATAGCATAACAAAATGGAGTTTAAATATGAGAAGAATGTTACTATTAAATATGAGAAAAAAATATGGAGAAAGCATGCACGACGTCGATGTTGGCGTGCGGTGTTGGTGCTGTTGGAAGCAACCAATCATGGCCACGCAAGTAGTGAGTAAGAAAGGATGTGATAGATTGAACAAGGGAGAAGAAAGAGAATTAGGAGGAGAGAGGGCCTACGATGCCACACCGAGGGAAGCCGTGTTGGAATAATTTGTCGCAAAATTTGCAAATTTTTGGACTAAATTGACAATTTAAAAAATGTAGGGACTAAATTGTCAGCGAATGCATAGTTCATGGACTAAATAGGCTATTTACCCTATATATGCTTTACAAGAAAAATCACTTTAGAAAAAAGCAATATTTTTAAAATCGGACCGGTCATTCAACTGGTCAAGGCACTAGTTCAAGGTTCAATGGTTCAACCGTGGTCGAACCGGTATTAATAAAATAATAATAATTAAATAATTTATATAATGATATTAAATAAATATAATATCACATAACTTTAAAACATTAAAAACTAAATTAAAACCTAAAAAATCATTTTACAAGTTTTTAACATTCAAAATATATATAAAAGTCTAATCAAATATACCATAATACTTAAGTTCAAATTTTAATAAAATACAATAATGATTCATTAACAATAAAAAGTTTACATTTAGAATAAACAAAAAAATTTACAAATTAATAAAATATAAAATTATCAAAAATCAAGATATAATTTTTTTAAATAAATGTAAATGAGCAAATTATATGTTTTACAAGAAAAAAATTAATAATAATTGATCAAACAATTTGTATCTATTTGAAATATTTTTTAAATATGTGTTTTTATTTATCTTTAAAATATTTTATATTAAATTTAAAATTTTCAAAGAAAATAAAAAAATTATAAAAAAAAAATACCGGTTCAAATTGGTTTTTTGCATCGGTTCTTGACCGGTTTTGAAATCCTCCGATTTTACATAGTATTTGGACCGGTCACCAGACCGGTTCCCAGTCGAACCGGCTGGTCCAGTCCGATTTTGATAACATTGGAAAAAAGTTATAATGGTTCTACGAGATATTGTTTTCACATTTTGTTAAATTAGCATTAATGTAGCAAATTATGTGTAGTAAATTGGTAAGTATTATTTTGACTATTGAATACCACGTGATTATCACATGAAGCACATACTATAATATATTAAATTTCAAGTATAGGCTATAGGACTTCTATATGATTTTTTAGTTTTTTTCTTTTCTTTTTCAACATATCAATTTTTAGCTTTAAATACTTCTTTCAGGTCACATAAGTATTTTTTATAATAATTGAAAGTTCCTCAATTCTCTTTTGTAACATTGTGATTTTCCTAATTGTATGATTAAGTGTTTGATTAATAATGCAAGAGGAAATTAAATTTAAATTTATAATATGTATAAAAGAATTAATAAATAGATTGTTTTGTTATGTGCTATAGTGTTGTTGATAATTTTTCATGTGTGATTGGGCTTAGAAGGTAAGGTTGTTGTTGGGACTTTTACATAAATTCCTTGAGTTATAGGAAAGAAAAAAAAATGAGAGAATGGGGTGTTCTTAGAGGAAACATAGGTGTTATTAGCAAAATTTCAAGTATTCCCAAAGGCTTAAACGTGCTCCCTCCCTTCTCATGTTCATTCTCTTTTCTTCCTTCCTAAGCATATCCTCCTTCTTGTCTCAAGAGCTTGAGTTTGTGGGAATTCTCTATAAGAAAGCTTTGATATTTGGATTCCTAGAGCTTCCTTTGATTGATTTCTAGTTGGTAAGCACTCCTCCTCTTCCCCTTTGGTCTCTTAAATTCATTTCCTTCTCCCACCAAGTAGACATGAAATGAGTTTTTATTAAAATTTTGATGGGTGGATGAAATCTTGATTCAAGCTTGTTTTGATGTTGGTTTAGGTTCCTTCTAGTTGATTCCATAGCATAAGTTGAGGAAAAATCACTCAAAAGCCACAAAGTGTCTCTCTTTAAATCCCTCTCAAGGAAAATCTCACAATTGTAGGGTAAGGGAAGCTTTAAATTGTTTGAATGATTTGGTGGTGTTTTATGTTTGGATTGATGATATGTTCTCATATATATGTACATAGTATGGGGACTAGCTTAGGACATATGTATAAATACTTAGGTTGTTGTAAATGTTCTCTACAAGATGATTATTTTTGGTATTGTTTGCACATATATATAACTAAGTTTTGTAATGTCAGACCTAATACTTTTATGATATGATGATGATGTGCATCATATGTAGGAAAGTAGGTATATATAAATGTGTGTTAAATGTGAAAATTTTCTAGGTAGTTTCATATGATAATATTTAACACAATGTTTTAGTATAACAAATCTGTAACAAAGATGGGTTGTTACAATAGTGGTATCATAGCTGGTCGCATCTTTTGAACAAACCTATGGGGATAGGTCTGTTATGTTTTTGCTATGTGTGATTGATATGATGGGTAAAAGGCTTTAACCAAGGTTATTCTCTAACTTGGTTTAGTCTTATGCTAGGATGGTGAGACCACCTAGACCTCCTCCTCCTCCTCCATCTGATATGGCCCATGCTATAGAGGTGATGGCAGCTGCAATGCAACAGTAGAGTGCCACCATGGCTCATCAACACCAAGCAGCTTTGGCACAGCTTGAGGCCACTCGAGTTGCTGCCCAAGCAGCTCAAGCAACAATTCCACCTGAATATCAAGGGCTAGCTGAATTCAGGAAGAATGATCCTCCACAGTTTAAAAGAGACTATGACCTAGATGTAGCTGATCACTGGATTAGAGCATTGGAGAAGATCTTTAGGGCAATGGCATGTCTTGAGGATAGGAAGGTTACTTATGCCATATACATGTTAGTTGATGAAGCAGAGTTCTGGTGGCATGGGACTCGGCAAATGATGGAAGCACATGGAGAACTCTTCACTTGGGGAAACTTCAGGGAGCGCTTTTTGGGAAAATATTTTCCAGATAGTGCTAGGTATGAAAAAGAAGCTGAATTCATAAAGTTGGAGCAAGGCAACATGATGGTCCATGAATATGTAAGTAAGTTTGAACACTTAGCTCGTTTTTATTCTCAAGCTACTACTGAAGCTTGGAGGTGTAGGAAATTTGAAGAAGGCTTGAAGCAAGAGGTGAAGTGGACGATTATCCCTATGGCTATTAGGGAGTTTCCTGCATTGGTAGAGAAGGCAAAGACTGTGGAACGCCTGGAGGGTGGTAGTAGAGTAATTAGGACTCATGGTGATGGATCCTCTGGTAGTAGGAAGGGGAGTTTTCATAAGAAACCTTATTCCAGACCCCAGCATCCTCGGGGAAGTCCAGTTGTAGCTCAGTCAAGAGCTCAAGGCATCAGATGCTTCAGGTGTGGTGGTCCATATTACAGCACTCATTGTACTTATAAGGAGATGATTTGTTTTAAATGCAAAAAGCCCGGTCATATTGCAAGAGATTGTCAAGTTAATGTTAGAGTTGCACCCATAAGAAGTACACCAAAGGTTGAGAAGCCTAAGGTAGCTGGAAGGGTTTTTGCTATGAGTGGAGCAGAAGCCTCCAAATCTGAGGATCTTGTCCAAGGTATGTGTGAAGTGGCCGGTAACTCTTTATCTATTTTGTTTGATTCTGTTGCTACACATTCTTTCATTTCTCTTGATTGTGTGAAAAGATTGAAGTTGTCTACATGTCCTTTATTGTTTGATCTGCTTGTCTCTACTCCTACAGCCACTCTTGTGGCAGCTTCCTTAGTGTGTGTTAGATGTCTTATTGTAGTTAGTAGACATAATTACAAGGTTAACCTGATTTGTCTTCCTTTGACCGATTTGGACATAATCTTAGGAATGGATTGGTTGTCTTCCAATCATATTCTTATAGAATGTGCTCAAAAGACTCTTGTATTTCCCAATCATGAAGATATTGAATTTATTTCTGCGAAGCAAGCACAAGTTTCTTTAAAGGAAGGAGCCTCGTGTTTTGTGGTCCTTTCTTTCTTGGAAGTCAAGGGTTATTGTGATTTGAAATCTATAAACTTTGTTAGAGACTTTCCTGAAGTCTTTCCTGAAGAAGTACCTACCTTGCCTCCACAAAGAGAGGTTGAGTTTGCCATTGACCTAGTACCAGGTGCAGGGCCAGTGTCAATAACTCCTTATAGGATGGCACCAGCTGAATTAGCTGAATTGAAGAAACAAATTGAAGATTTGCTTAAGAAGAATATGATCAGACCTAGTGTTTCCCCTTGGGGAGCACCTATGCTATTGGTTAAGAAGAAAGATGGTGGCTCAAGATTATGTGTTGATTATCGCCAGTTGAATAAGCTCACTATCAAGAACAAATATCCTTTGCCAAGGATAGATGATTTGATGGATCAGTTGCGTGGAGCAACAATTTTCTCAAAGATTGATTTGAAGTTGGGGTATCTCCAGATAAGGGTGAAAGATGAGGATATATCGAAGACGGCTTTCCGGACTCGGTATGGACATTATGAGTATGTGGTCATGCCTTTTGGAGTGATGAATGCTTCTGCTATATTCATGGATTACATGAATAGGATCTTTCGTCCCTTCTTGGATAAGTTTGTTGTTGTGTTTATCGACGACATTCTAATCTATTCCCGTACTCGTGAAGAACATGAAGAACATTTAAGAGCTGTGTTGGAGATTTTGAGAGAAAAGCAATTGTATGCAAGGCTCTCTAAGTGTGAGTTTTGGCTTGAAGAAGTGAAGTTCATGGGTCAGGTGATCTCAGCTAAAGGGATTGCAGTAGATCCATCTAAAGTAGAAGCAGTTTTGCAATGGGAACGTCCTAAGACGGCCACAGAGATTAGAAGTTTTGTTGGGTTAGCTGGATACTATTGGAGATTCATAGAAAGATTCTCTAAGATAGTAGCACCATTGACTCAACTCACTCGCAAGGACCAACCTTTTGCATGGACTGAAGATTGTGAGCAAAGTTTTCTAGAATTGAAGCAAAGGTTGACTTCTTCTCCAGTCCTTGTGATACCTGATCCTAGTGAACCTTTTGAGGTTTACTGTGATACATCTTATCAAGGATTGGGTTGTGTGTTGATGCAAGGAAGGAAAGTTGTGGCTTATGCCTCAAGACAGTTGAAGACTCATGAGAGGAACTATCCTACTCATGATTTGGAGTTAGCAGCTGTAGTGTTTTCCTTGAAGATATGGAGACATTATCTTTATGGGGCTAAGTTTGATGTTTTTAGTGATCACAAGAGTTTAAAATACTTGTTTGATTAGAAGGAGCTCAATATGCAACAAAGGCGGTGGATGGAATTTTTGAAGGATTATGATTTTCAATTGATGTACCATCCGGGTAAAGCTAATGTTGTAGTTGATGCCCTAAGTAGGAAGACTATTCAGATGTCCACTTTGATGGTGAAAGAGTTAGAGTTAGTGGAGAAGTTTAGAGATTTGAATTTGTAAGTAGAAGTGGCTTATGATAACATTAGTTGTGGTATGTTAACTGTGACTAATGATTTTCTTGGGATGATTGAGGAGAAACAATTATTGGACCCTAGCTTGTGTAAAAGTAAACTTAGTCTACATTCCGGTATGACTAAGATGTATCAAGATTTGAAGAAGATGTTTTGGTGGTTCGGTATGAAGAGAGATGTGGTACAATATGTGGGAGCATGTTTAACTTGTCAGAAGGCTAAGATAGAACATTGGAGGCCCAATGGTTTGTTGCAAGCAATGGAGATTCCAGAGTCGAAATAGGACAATATTACCATGGATTTTGTATCCAGTTTGCCTAGGACAACTAGAGATTGTGATGCCATATGGGTGATAGTTGACAGGTTGACAAAGTGTGCTCATTTCTTACCTGTTAACATGAAGTATTCTTTGGAGAAGTTCACTCAACTGTATATTAGAGAGATTGTAAGATTGCATGGAGTGCCTTCTAGTATCATTTCTGACAGAGATCCAAGATTTACTTCAAGGTTTTGGCAAAGTTTGCAAGAAGCTTTAGGAACTAAGTTGAGACTTAGTTCTGCTTATCACCCACAGACAGATGGACAATCTGAAAAGACAATCCAATCATTAGAAGATTTGTTGCGAGCATGTGTTTTGGATCATCTTGGAAGTTGGGACAAAGTTTTGCCTTTAGTGGAATTCACCTACAACAACAGTTTTCATGCTAGTATTGGTATGGCACCATTTGAAGCTTTGTATGGTAGAAGGTGTAGAACACCTCTATGTTGGTACCAAGATGGAGTGAATATGGTAGTAGGGCCAGAGATGTTACAACAAACTACAGAAAAGATTAAGTTGATTCAGGAAAGGATGAAAGCCTCACAAAGTAGGCAGAAATCTTATGCAGACAAACGTAGGAGACCGCTTGAGTTTGAAGCTGGTGATCATGTTTTTCTGAAGGTTACACCAACTATGGGTGTAGGTCGAGCAATCAAGTCAAAGAAGCTTACTCCTAAGTTCATTGGACCTTATCAAATCCTTAGATGCATAGGTTCAGTGGCTTATGAAATAGCTTTACCACCTTTTCTAGCCAACTTGCACAATGTAGTTCATGTGTCTCAATTGAGGAAGTATGTTCCTGATCCTACTCATATCATTGAACCTGATGCAATACAAGTGCGAGAAGATTTGACTTATGAGACTCATCCAATAAGGATTGAGGACAAAAGGACTAAGCAACTTAGGGGCAACGTCATTAGTTTGGTAAAAGTCATATGGAGTGATACTACGGGCGATGCTACATGGGAACTTGAAGATAAAATGCGTGAACAATACCCTTATCTCTTCCCAGGTAAGCGAATTTTTTAGGACGAAAATTTTCTTGTTGGGGAGAATTGTAACATTGTGGTTTTCCTAATTGTATGATTAATTGTTTGATTAATAATGCAAGAGGAAATTAAATTTAAATTTATAATATGTATAAAAGAATTAATAAATAGATTGTTTTGTTATGTGCTATAGTGTTGTTGATAATTTTTCATATGTGGTTGGGCTTAGAAGGTAAGGTTGTTATTGGGACTTTTATGTAAATTCTTTGAGTTATAGGGAAAAAAAAATGAGAGAAGCGGGTGTTCTTAGAGGAAACATAGGTGTTATTAGCAAAATTTCAAGTATTCCCAAAGGCTTAAACGTGCTCCCTCCCTTCTCATGTTCATTCTCTTTTCTTCCTTCCTAAGCATATCCTCCTTCTTGTCTCAAGAGCTTGAGTTTGTGAGAATTCTCTATAAGAAAGCTTTGATATTTGGATTCCTAGAGCTTCCTTTGATTGATTTCTAGTTGGTAAGCACTCCTCCTCTTTCCCTTTGGTCTCTTAAATTCATTTCCTTCTCCCACCAAGTAGACGTGAAATGAGTTTTGATTAAAATTTTGATGGGTGGATGAAATCTTGATTCAAGCTTGTTTTGGTGTTGGTTTAGGTTCCTTCTAGTTGATTCCATAGCATAAGTTGAGGAAAAATCACTCAAAAGCCACAAAGTGTCTCTCTTTAAATCCCTCTCAAGGAAAATCTCACAATTGTAGGGCAAGGGAAGCTTTAAATTGTTTGAATGATTTGGTAGTGTTTTATGTTTGGATTGATGATATGTTCTCATATATATATACATAGTATGGGGACTAGCTTAGGACATATGTATAAATACTTAGGTTGTTGTAAATGTCTTCTACAAGACGATTATTTTTGGTATTGTTTGCACATATATATAGCTAAGTTTTGTAATGTCAGACCTAATACTTTTATGATATGATGATGTACATTATATGTAGGAAAGTAGGTATATATAAATGTGTGTTAAATGTGAAAAATTTTCTAGGTAGTTTCATATGATAATATTTAACACAATGTTTTAGTATAACAAATCTGTAACGAAGATGGGTCGTTACACTCTTAACTTGTGATTCTTTGAAACCGTAATTGATTTGCTCTAATATAAAGTGTATTGCTAAATCCTTTGTAACTAAATAGAAAGAGAACATTTTAAAAATACGCAATAATATTTCAACTTTATTTTAAACTATTTTTACGATCTTAATAATAAAAATGAGGGAAAAATATATTTTTGGTCCCTCATTTTATCTTGAATTCTATTTTTAGTCCCTCATAAATTTTTTCTCTGTTTTTAGTCCCTCAAAAATTGTTTCATTTTGTTTTTATTCCCTGGCATTAATACATTAATTTCAACTGTTAAGTGATGTCGTGGTGAGCAAAATTTGTGCTTAATAATTTATGTTTAAGTTTCTAGCACTTTTTAACTGCTGCAAATTTTCTGGTAGACTAAAACCACCATAAATGTTAAAAAAACAATAAAAAAAAATCAAAACTTCGAACACCAGATTTTCTAAAATCACAAGAAATGTTACAAAAGTAAACATTTCTTAACGCCAAAAAATTTGTAGCGGTTAATAGTCACTAGAAACTTAATCCGAAAATTTTCACACACGCAGTTTATGTCAGCTATGTCATCACTTAACAGTTGAAATTAACGTCAGGGACTAAAAACAGAACAAGACAATTTATGAGGGACTAAAAATAGAAAAGAACAATTTATGAGGGACTAAAAACAGAAATCAAGATAAAATGAGGGACCAAAAATATATTTTACCCTAAAAATAACATATTTTTCTTTTGAATACTAAGACTATTTATTCACTTTAACTAGTTGGAAAAGGGACAATATGATAAAAGTATGAGAATGACATAATTTTGGATATATTCTACTTAGATAATGTTTGTATTTATTCACCAGCTCTTTTTGTTGTTTTCAAACGTATTCGTTTATATTGTTCAATTTATTTTTTGCTAAATTATTTACATCATTCTTAAACAGAGCTATTGATAGATATGCAAAAACCTATTCTAAGATCCTTTCATCGTCTCTCATGAATTATCTTTCTTTTGGTTGTGTTTAATTAATTGTAAACGTACTACACAAAGAAGAAAAATAATCTAATTAACATGTGATTTAGCTTATGCAAAACTTAACAGTATCTACTATATAAAGACTAAACAAATTAAATAAGTTTTAAATATCTTGATTCATTTCAATTTATTTATTCTCTTAATGGTGTATTTTTTTTTCTTTTTTGGTAGGTGTTTTATTGATGAAGAATGAGACACTAAAAGATGAGTCTCTAAAATGTAGATTATATATATATGGCTTAAATAACTTTTAGATCCCTGATAAATTTATTCGCTGTTTTGAGTCCCTACTGTCAATTAAGTGATGACATGGCACAATCCGAATAGATCTCCCCAATATATATCAACCGTTGAGATAGTGTCATGTCATCACTTAACTTACGGCAGAGATCCAAAACAAAATTTTTAATATATTAGGGACTCAAAACAATGAAAGAATTTATCAATGACCTAAAAGTTATTTAAGCCAGATATATATATATATATATATATATATATATATATATATATATATATATATATATATATATATATATAATGTTAGATTATGCTAGGGAGATTAAATGTTACATTGTTACTATAAATATTGTTTCAATATAAAGACAAAAAAGATTGCGATAATAAGTTTACATTGCATAGTTCGAAGAAATCACATTTAAAGCTAATACATCAACTAATAAAATAATATATTTTTACATACTTTTTAATCACATTTAATTTAAATAATTCACTTATTTATTCAAGCATCGCCCAAGTCCACATCTAGTTTGTATGTAACTAGGCTTTGTCCTATGCAACGCACGGGCTTCAAATTTGTTTGTGTTTGAAAATATATTAGTAATATGATTATGAGAAATAACATTTATCTATTGATAAATGTATAAGTAATGGTCAATTTTTTTAAACTTAGAATAATATTTTTTTTAAAAAGTGTTTTTTAAAAAATGAATATTTAAGGACCAGATATGATTTATTTATTAAGAAAACAATTTTTGCTTTTTCTTTTTTTAAAAAATCAATTAAGATAAACACATCAAAAAGAAAAATATATTTATTTTATTAAAAAAAAGATTTTTATTTAAAAAAAAAGCTTAAACAAATAAATCCAATATTTAATTGATTTCTTTTAAATATGAGAAACTCAATCATGTAATACTAAGCACAACTAAAGATGTTTTTGAACCTTCGTATAAATATGACAAATTTTAATATGATATAAAAATAAAATAAAATTTAAAGTAAAACATTTTAAAATCATAGTAATATATATATATATATAACAATATAATATAATATAAAATTATCTTAGTTTCAAATATGAATAATATTATTTTATATTTAAGTCAATAAGATTTTATGTAGTGAATTTTCTTTTTCAGATTTTTTTAAATTTAATTTAAATATTTAAAATTATATCTACAAATTAAAATCTATAAAAAAAAATAATAAATGAAAAATTTGAAGAAAATAACAACCAAGTTTAAATAAAATCAAGTAAAAATATTAATGGTCAATACTTATCTTAATTTCAACATATCTTCTTTTATAAAACCGCTTCATTAAATCTTTTGTGTTATATCAATAGTTGAAAATTAAGAAATTATAAAATAATATTAAAAAAATTGTATTTCAATTAGAGAAATTATGAGTTGTATTTGCTTAAAATAAATCTCGCGAGATTTCTAAATTTAAATTTGTTACAAATTTGAATCAAAATATATATTAATTAATTTGAATTGGAATATATATATTTATATTATTAATTAGATACTAATATTGATTGATTATCAAAATTAAGTATTTCATAATTAAATAATTACCTTAATTATCATAAATATTTATTTTTGCTAAATTAGAAATAAAATAACTTAGTGAAATTTTAGAGGGAAAAAATGAATGTGATATTGTCACATAGCATATGCTTACGTGGCAAAATCTTCTTTTTATAATAATAATAATAATAATAATAATAATAATAATAATAATATATTGATTGATATATTGATAATTGGTATATATTTATTGTAAATCATTATAAAATAATGATAATAACAAAAAGTTAACACAATTATAAAACAATATTCCATAAATTTTAATAAATTGACTATCATATTATATAAAGTCAAAATCTATTAAACATTTGATAATTTAATAATTTAATTGATTAATTCAATCAGGATATATATTCACCTTAATTACTATAATTAAACAAAATAATGAGTTTTTATCAATTAAAAGATGAAAAAAATTGATAAATTTTAGGTGGAAAAAAAATGAATATGGTGATACTATGTGACATTTGTCTACATGGCAATTTTTTTTTATAATAATAATAATAATAATAATAATAATAATAATTGATTTATATATATATATATATATATAATATTTTTTTGAGAGATGATATTTATTTCAATAATTTCAATGCTTTGATGAAATTAATTTTCAATTATTAGGTAAAATATAGTTATTCACACATGCACAAAAATGTTACAAAGAATCAAATTAATTTTTTTTAATAAATCAAATTAATTTTAAGAAAAGTAAAACATTTTTTCTTTTGTTAATGATAATTGGTTATAGTGTGAAACATATAAAATAATTAAAAACATATTTATTTCTTTTTCATTTTAAAAGTGGTCATATTTTATCGATGGAATAAAAATATTAAAAATAATTTTTTTAACTTATTTTGAAATTATTATTTTAAATTGAAATTATTTTTAACATTTATTCTTTTAAAATTAATTTACTTTTATAGTATAAATTTGAAGTAAATGTGAAAATATTATTTCTTCTTTCAATTAAGGCTCTCTCAACTCAATTAAGTATTTTTTATATTTTTTTTCATTAAGGCACTCTTGAGCAATTTATACGTAAATGAGATCCCTTGTAAATAGTTAATAAATGAGTAAGTTATTATTGAAAAATATTAAAATAATCCCTCACCAAATACACAATGCTCCAAAGTCCAAAACTTCTTGGTTAAGTTTAGGCTAAATTATTCTTTTGGTCCCTTATCTTTATTTTAGGTTGTAATTTGGTCCTTTATTTTTTTAAAGTTGCAAAATGGTCATTTATCGTTATTTTAAGTTCAATTTTGTCCTTTATTTTTTAAAAGTTGAAAAATGGTCCCTTAAGTAATTTTTTATAGCATGTTTACCCTCGAATTAATGTATTTTTTAAGTTTTTTTGGGATAAACATGTTATAAAAATTACTTAAGGGACCATTTTGCAACTTTTAAAAAATAAAGAATCAAATTGTAACTTAAAATAAAAAAATGGACCATTTTGCAACTTTTAAAAAATAAAAGGACCAAATTACTACCTAAAATAAAGATAAGAGACCATATGAATAATTTAGCCTTAAGTTTATTATTGAAAAATATTAAAATAATCTCTCTCCAAATACACAATGCTCCAAAACTTCTTGGTTAAGTTTGATAAAAAAAAACAAAAAAAACTTCTTGACTTGATAAGCTTCTACCTACCAAAAAACATAAATTTCTACAATGAAAAGTAAAAGATAACATCCTCAATTGTATTATTTATTGATTAATAGGCAAAGCAATCTGTTTCTTAAAAGAATGTAGGTTCACTTCTACGAAGTATTGCAACACTTCATTGGCTATCCCTTACTCTTGTAAGAAGTCCTAACTTGAAAAACATAAACAAATTAAATAAGTCCACAATCTTTATGATAAAATTTGATTCTACGTACCTTCCTTCCTTGTTTGATGAAGCTTTTTTTCCACGAATCTATTCAGACTTGAAATATTAGCAAAGCAAAATGCATCCAGTACTCCTTATTTGAAATTGTTAAGTAGAGTGCTTTATCGATCTCAAGATTGTTTATTGAAGTGCTTTTTCTCACCTGAACTCTACTAGTCATTCCAAACTTGACACATTAGCAAAGCAAAATGCATCTAGTACTTGGTTATATAATACAATATAGCCGAAAGTACTTTTAATTTGTTTTCCTTTTTCAATTTAAATTCTATATACTCTCTATTAACCATAATTCAGATAAGGCAATTGCTATATACTCCTTATTTCGACTATAACTTGAAGTCGTTTTCATGAACCCTGAACCTCATTAATCTAGAAAACCTAGACATACCCCCCACCAATCCTTCAATAGCATTATTAATTCAAAACATGACTGAGAAAGTACACCTCAGCCTAAAGTTTACCCAACTACAGAAAGCAAAGCAAATACCACAAAACTCAGTCCCAAAGATACAAAGGGTGGCACATTATCTCCGAGATAGAAAACATTTTGCCAAGCATTACTCACCCAGGTTGCTGTCAATTGGTCCAATCCATTATGGTGCAAAGAACCTACAGCTGGGAGAAAAATACAAGCTTATGTGGGCAGCAAGGTACCTTGAACGCACCGAACAAGATGCACAAACTCTGTACGAAAATATTAAATCAAATATCGAACAACTGAAGGAACTGTTTGCTGAGGATGTCATTGGAGACTTCCCTGATGATGCAAAGCTATCATGGATGCTACTTGTGGATGGATGTTCTCTACTACAAATCTTGGAGAAGGGAAAACTTGATTATCCAGAAGAAATGAATGTTAAGGTTGACCAACTGGTTCTTGTGTGGCAGGATGTGCTCTTGTTAGAGAACCAGCTTCCCTATCAAGTGCTTAAACTGTTGTCAGGCCCCGAGAATGAAGCCAAGCTATTAAAAAGCATGAACAAGTTTCTTACGTGTCATCATTTGTCGCCAGTTAAAGGAACCAAGGATGAGGACAGGTATACCTTAGATTAAAGCTTACACATATCATAAGTTCATTACATGTTGTATGTCATAGTGAACTAGAAATTCATATAATAAGGATTTATAAATGTGACACATAAAAAAAAACAAATAGAGTAATAATTTCTAATCACATTTCACATTATAATTTGGTTATAGAAAATGAAACATGAAACAAAACAGATAATTTCAATCCATTTATATAAATAACAGAAAACAAAAGCTTGTTTTTTATCAAACCCTGTTTTGAAAAATTAAAATTTAGAATATTTATTGGACCAAAAATATATTTAGACCCTCAAATTAGTAACAATGTAGACAGAGATTTGGTTTAAATATTAGAGTTTAAGATTTCAAATATAATTCATCCAGTATGATCATGCTGTGAACATGTTATGTTTTTAGTGCATTTGCTGAATTAGAAGGGTACACAAGCGTTTCTATAAAGAATGAAGACACCCTGGAAGGAGAACTCAGAGTAGAAATACCCCAAGAACGTCCACCTTTTCATCTTCTTGATCAGCTTCGCAGAACTATTATTGTTCATGACCCTCAGAAAAACCAAAAGAAGGACACAACAAGCAAGAAAAAGAAAAGCAAGCAGAACACAAATAAAGATTTCGACAATATAACATACAGGAACATACAGGAGCTGAGAGCAGCAGGGATTAGACTGAAGAAAAGCAACTCGCGCGGGCTCAAAGACATCTCTTTCTCTTGTGGCTGGTTGTATGCGGAACTGAAGCTATATTAACCATTTTCACAATATAGGAACACCTAATCACCCCTAATCTTGTAAATTATTGCTAGTTCTAATTTTTTTTGTTCTTATTTTTTAAATACTAATCAATTCAAATAACTTCGTGTATATTAACAATTTTATATACCAAATCACATAATTAACTTAATCCTTTTAGTAAAAATGATTATATTAAAATTTTAGAATGTTACAAAAATTAACTAGAAAGTTGAGGCATTACGGTTTTGGTATTGATAGACTTAATTGTAGTTTGTTGAACATAAAATCGTAAGAACAGATAAATATTATGTAATTATGACGTTTAAAATAATTAACTTTAAATGTAGTAGCTTAAACTTAAGGAACTGTATCTTAGTCAATTGCACAAATAGAATAGGCTAAGTTTATATAATTAGTAAGCAAAGCAATGTTTCATAAACGAATGTAGTTTCATTTATATAAACTAGATTTTGACCGGTGCGTTGCACAGGGTAAACAGATCGAATGTTTAAGAATTTTTATTCAGATTTTATATTGTATGAATATAATTTGTTATATTTTTCTCTTCATACTTTTATAAAAGATATTCATCACCATTTGTTATATTTTTTCATAATTTCCATGTTTGTAAAATAAAAATTCAATAAATTATTTAAATCAAGAAAAAGACATCCATAAAAAGTACATTCAAATTAGAATTATTATAATAAAAAATATAATTTCACTGTAATAATTTAGATATTAATATGACTTCAGGTAAATTGTTCATCATGTGAATTAAGTAATAATTTTTACTTGTTTTATAATATATATATATATATATATATATATATATATATATATATATATATATATATATATATATTCATAGCTATGTGTTATATTTTATTTATAATTTTTATAGATACCAATGTCTAAAAGAAAATTAAAATTTGTTTAGGTAGAAGAAAATCATGAATAATTTATTTAAGTGGGAAGATAATAAATAAACGAATAATTGTTTGCTTAAAATTAATTTTAGACACTAATTGTCCCTAGACAAAAAAATAGTGATTATGTTGATTTAATTTGATTTTTGTTATGTAATTAGATATATATTAATTATGTAAAAAAAATTAATTTTGATTGGACAAAAATCTTTATTAAAAAACTTTATCCCTATGAATTCAGTATAAATTTTCCTACTTATTTTTATAAAAAAATTCATCCCCGTGTATTATATTTTATATGGTAAGTTAAGTCTAATTTTTTCTTGATACTTTCATGAAAAATATTCATCCTCATTTGTTATATTTTTTTTTTGTACTTTCTATATTTGTAAAATAAAATATTCAATCAATTATTATAGTCGGAAAGAGAGAGCCATAACAAATACATTTAAATTAAAAATTATTATAATAAAATATGATTTCACCATAATAATTTAGATATTAATGTGATTGCAAGTAAATTGCTCATTCCCATGAATTAAGTGTAAATTTTCTACTTGCTTTTATAAAAAAATAAATTCATCCCTATGTGTTAAATTTTATATATAACTTTTATTTTAATATATTGGCATATGCATATCAATGTATAAAAAAAATTAAAATTTGTCTGGTTAGAAGAAAAACTTGAATAATTTATTTAATGGAGAAGATAATACACAAAAAAAATGAATAATTATTTGTTTAAAAGTTAATTTTAAACACTAATTTTGCATGGTGAAAAAAATAGTGATTATGTTGATTTAATTTGGTTTTTGTTATGTAATTAAATATATATTAATTATGTAAAAGAAATTTTAATTTGGTTTAGACACAAATCTTTAGTAAACAAGTTTATCCTTGTGAATTGAAAGTAAATTTGTCTACTTGTTTTTATAAAAAAATGTTCATCCCCATGTATTATATTTTATATGTTTAATCCAGTAAGTTAAGTCTAAATTTCTCTTCATATTTTCATGAAACAAATTCACGCTCATTTTAATATTTTTCTCATACTTTCTATGTTCATAAAATAAAACATTCAATAAATAATTTAAGTTAGGAAAGAGATAGTCGTAAAAAAACATTTAGATTAAAATTATTATAGTAAAAAATATAATTTCACCACAATGATTTAGATATTAATATGATTTCATGTAAATTGTTCATCTTCGTGAAGTAAGTGGAAAATTTCTACTTGCTTATATGAAAAAAAGTAAAAAAGTTTATCCCCGTGAATTTAAAGTAAATTTGCCTACTTGATTTTGTAAAAACATTTCATCCCTGTCTGTTATATTTTATATATCTAATATGATAAGTTAAGTTTAAATTTCTCTTCATACATTCATGAACAATATTTATCTACATTTTTTAATATTTTATTCTTACTTTTTATATTCATAAAATAAAACATTCAATAATTTATTTAAGTGATGAAAGAGACATCTATAAAAAAGTACATTTAAATTAAAAATTTATAATAAAAAATATAATTTTACAATAATAATTTAGATATTAATGTGATTTGAGGTAAATTGTTCATCCCCATGAATTAAGGGAAATTTTCTTCTTGCTTTTATATAAAAAGAAAAATTCATCCCTATGTTTTATTTTATATATAAATTTTATTTTAGTATATTGACATACACATATCAATTTATAGAAGAAAATTAAAATTTGTCTAGGTAGAAGAAAATATTGAATAATTGATTTAAGTGAGTGGATAATAAATAAAAAATGAATAATTATTTTCTTAAAAATTAATTTTAGACACTAATTTTGCGTTGAGAAAATAATAATGATTATGTTGATTTAACTTGATTTTTTTTATGTAATTAAATATATATATGAATTATGTAAAGAAATTTTAATTTTGATTGGATAAAAATCTTTAGTAAAAAATTTCTTCTCCGTAAATAATTCTTTTTATCAACTGTAAAATTCACTTATCAGACATTAAGCTTGGTTGAGTTAGGTTGCACCTCCGATTTGACTAATTGCATTGTACTCAGTGCATTGCATGAAAGATTAGGTTCATTAGGCTAGACAAAAGACATTTATATACTCAGTGCATGAAATATTACTATAAATGAACACAAAAAACAAACAATTAATGATTCCTAAAATATAATGGGTACAAAATAGAAGATAACATGTCAATGTTGTTATTCAAAGAATTAAACAATATAGTCTAGTCGTGTCTTATGAAACAAATTCTTTTCCCCATGCATCATTCATTAAAAATCTCTTCATTTATATAATTTTTAAATGACAAAAATGCAACTTTTATTAGGTCCGTAAAATTGGATCATTTAATTAATTATAGCCTTTTTTATTCAAAGATAATTGCTATCAACTATAATATGAAAACTTTAAATTTGATTTTAAATTTCAATATAATGACTCATTAAAATATTATTAATTTGACGTAAACATTTTCCTTATTAGGTTCCATATAACAATGCATTAAATATTAATAGTAATTTTTCCATTTTAGTATATTCGTTTCATAAGTATAGAATTTAAAATTGTATAATTTTTTTTTTGTAAATGTTAATATTAATTTTTCCAATCAAGTGGAAAGGAGTAGAAATTATGTGTATAAGAATTTTATAGCAGATTTGATATGCTCGAAAAATAGCCCTTAATTTGATTCAGTTTGGACATGTAATGCAAGAATTTTTATATTATAGCATAATAGCCCTGATGTTTTGATATTAATTATTCAAATAAATATTTTGAATTTGAATTGAATTTTTTTATTATTAATTTTAAAGAGAATCAATCTTTAATATTAAGGCATGTAATAATAATGTCAATCTTTAATATTAATTTGATTCAATTTAGATATGTAATGCGATAATTTTTCCATTATCACATAATATCCCCGATGTTTTGATATCAATTTTTCAAATAAATTTTCGCATTTGAGTCGAATTTTTTATTACGTTCATACATATTTTTTTTTCCTTTTTTTAAAAAAAAATAACATGTCTCACATTACATGACGAAGTTTTGCCTTTAATTGATTAATAAAAAACACTACCTGGTGGCCTAGCCATAATAAGATGTGCATAGTGTAATAACCACTAAAAAAATGTATAAGATATAAATAAGTTCTATCTGCCACAATTCTCAAATTGCAATAAAGTTTTTTTTAGATAGCAATAAAGTTTATTATTAATAAAAAGAAAATAATCTAAAACATAAATAAGCAACAACTCTAAATCCAAACTTTCAGTAAGAAAATTCATAGAAACTTCCAAAAACAACTTTTAAAGCCACCTAATAAAAATGACGCAACTATCATTAAACTGACAGTAAATGGTTGTTATCAAATTTACAGAATTTTGACATTTGCAGTCCCCCAATTATAAAACATTGGTTCTTTCTTTACTGTCGCTAGAAATATCTACTTGCAGAACTTTGCCGAATCCATGGTATACGCCAAACCAGACTTCAATATGTCACCCCAAAAATGATTCTCGATCATTATAACACCCTAAGCAAAAAAAAAGAGTACTATTTAACAAAAACCTCCATTGGTACCGGCAAAAAAAATGAAATACTTGCTCTGGGTTCAACATTGAAGAAAATGATTTGAACCATTTGCTGCTGAAAACTTCGTTCAGGGTCACTCACGTTTAAATAGAAGAGAAGACTTCAATCATTTTGAAATCTTCCCCAAAATAAATTCCTGCAAAAAAATAATGAATAATAAATGCTTTTTAATGTAATTTGCAAATTGACATGAAACGGGAATATTGTCTCTAATCTCTATTATAAATGGAATTAATAATTACATTTGTCGAATCTATTAGCATACACAGATTCAACGCGATTGTGCACCTATTTAACGTGTGCACTCATGTGATATCACATATATTTCACTTTAATTTTTTTTATATTCATTAGTTTTTTTATGTCAACAGACTTTGAGATATTTATATTTAAATTTAATGTATACAACTTTTATAAGAATAATGTTTAAATTTCATTTTATATCAAAACATCCTTCATTTTTTTTATTAATTTTTAAGTATAAAAAACTATATATTTTGTAACAATTATATTCTATTTATGTTGGGTTAATCCATATTTATATCCATCCGTTGGGTAACCATACTAGGGCAAATCCATTTGAGTGATTATATATATATATATATATATATATATATATATAATCATTGGTTTTTTTTATGTCAAGAGACTCTTAGATATTTATATTTAAATTAATGTATACAACTTTTATAAGTATGATGTTTATATTTCTTTTTATGTCAAAATATCCTTCATATTTTTAATCTGAAAGTATAAAAAATTATTTTTTAAACAATTATATATGCTATTTATGTTGCACTAGCTAATCCATCTTAATATCCATCTATGTTACACAGGTAACCATACTAGGGCAAATCCATTTTTGTGATTATTTTTTTTTTATAATGATTGGTTTTTTAATGTTAAGAGACTCTTATATATTTATATTTAAATTTAATTTATACAACTTTAATGTGAATTATGTTTAAATTTCTTTTTATATCAAAACATCATTCATTTTTTTAATTTGAAATTATAAAAATTATATATTTTAAACTATTATATATTCTATTTATGTTGTGCTAATCCATATTTATATTCATTTGTTGCACGGGATCCATACTAGAACAAATCCATTTGGATATTTTTTTTTTATAAACATTGGTTTTTCAAGTCAAGAGACTCTTAGATATTTAATATTTAATTTTAATGTATACAACTTTTATATGAATGATATTTAATTTTTTTTTTGTATATCAAAACATTGTTAATTTTTTTATTTGAAAGTATAAAAAATTATGTATTCTATTTATGTTGAACTAATTCATATTTATATTCATCCGTCACACAGGTAACCATATTAGGACAAATCCATTTGGGTGATTAATTTGTTTTATATTCATTAATTTTTTTATATCAAGAGACTCTAAGATACTTATATTTAAATTTAATGTATACACTTTTTTTATCAATGATGTTTAAATTTCTTTTTGTATCAAAACATCCTTCATTTTTTTATTCATTTTGTAATTTGAAAGTATAAAAATTATATATTTTCAACAATTATATTCTATTTATGTTACGCTAATCCATATTTGTATACATTTATTGCACGAGTAACCATACTAGGACAAATCCATTTGGGTGATTAATTTTTTTTATAATCAGTGGTTTTTTTTTATGTCAATAGACTTTTAGATATTTATAATTTAAATTAATATTTACAACTTTTATGAGAATGATGTTTATATTTCTTTTTATATCAAAACATCCTTAATATTTTTAATTCGTAAGTATAAAAAATTATATATTTTAAACAATTATATATGTTATTTATGTTGCGCTAATCCATCTGTCACACAGGTAACCATACTTGGGCAGATCCTTTTGGGTGATTATTATTATTTTTTATTATAATCATTGGTTTTTTTTTTATGTGAAGAGACTCTTACATATTTATATTTAAATTTAATTTATACAACTTTTAAATGAATGATGTTTAAATTTCCTTTTATATCAAAACATCCTTCATTTTTAATTAGAAATTATAAAAGTTTATATTTTATAAACTATTATATATTTTATTTATGCTGTGTTAATCCATATCTATATATCCATCTGTCGCACAGGTATCCATACTAAGGCAAATCCGTTTGGCTATTTTGTTTACATATATAATTATTGGTTTTTTTTTATTTCAAGAGTCTCTTAGATATTTATATTGAAATTTAATGTATGAAGCTTTTATTTGAAGGACGTTTATATTTCTTTTTATATCAAAACATCCTTCATTTTTTTTTAATTTGAAAGTACAAAATATATATATTTTCTAAACTATTATATAATATTTATGTTATGCTAATCCATATTTATATCCATCTATCACAGGGTAACCATACTTGGGCAAATCCATTGTGATGATTATTTTATTTTTATTTTTATAATCATTGGTTTTTTGATGTTAAGAGACTCTTAGATATTTATTTTTAAATTTAATGTATACAACTTTTATATGATTGATGTTTAAATTTCTTTTTATATCAAAATATCCTTATTTTTTTAATTTGAAAGTGTAAAAATTATATTTTTAAACTATTATATTCTATTTATGTTGCGCTAATAAATATTTATATCCTTTAATTATCCCGTGCTTTGTACAGGTCAAAAAACTAGTTATTCATATATAAATAAGTGAGGTAATTTTTCTATAAATAAGTGAGGTAATAAAAAGATTTCTATAATTACTCTTTTTTCCTTAAAAAGAGCAGGAAAGTTAAAATTACTATTGTAGCCTTAAAATTATGAGCGGAAAAACCCCTAATAGAATTACTCATTTATCCTTAAAATGAGTGGGAAAATTAAAATCACATAAATATCCATGACTACTACTTATATATATATATATATATATAAAGATATTGCAGCATTTCGTTGAGTATCGCTTACCCCGATGAAGTATGAACTTGAAAACATAAACTACAATCTTTATGATAGATTATTCTACTTACCGTGTTTGATGAAGTGATATGAACCTGCCAAGGTCCAATTATTTCAAATATCCTTTGCATGGAATGGAAGACTACTTGACAAAAGTGGAAGCTAAAACAAGCAAAAAGGCTTTTCAAAGCTTAATCATGGAGATGCAAGCTAAAGAAGGTTTAGCTAAACTAGAGCCCAATCCAAGAAATGTTTCATATCTACAATTTGAAGATTATTTCAACAAACTTGAAGACAAAAATTTGGAGAGCAAAATGAGTCTAACAGATAATACTCAAGATGCATCTATGGGCTGTAATTTATTTGGGTGAGTTACTTAGTTTTTGGGCTTAGTTAGTTAAGCCCAATTTTCCTATTTTTCATGTAATTTTCGTATTTATTTTTGGGGGAATATGTTCAAAGGTCTTTTCATCTTTTGTAGGACAAATTTTAGTGTTTTTAGGCTTCCTAAACCATTATGATGGTTAGTGGGACTTAATGAACCATTGTGATGGTTGGTGGGACTTCATGAATGATTGTGATGGTTGGTGGGACTTCATGAACCATTGTGATGGTTAGTGAACCATTGTGATGGTTAATGAACCATTATGATGGTTGGTGAACCATTGTGATGATTAATGAACCATTATGATACTTCATGAACCATTGTGATACTTCATGAACCATTGTGATACTTCATCAACCATTGTAATGGTTAGTGAGAAATAAATGTTAGTGGGTAATTAATGCCTAGTGGGATTGTTAGTGGAATTTTACTTCTGTTTTAAGGGCTGCCTAGCATAGCCTATAAATAGGAACCTCCTGTAAGCTTCCAAGGCAGAATTTACAAATCAATCAAATTGAGTGTTTTCTCCTTTGTGAGAGCTTCCCCTTTGTTCTTGGGTTAAGAACTTTCTATCATTTATCTGTTTTCAAGACGATCCGTTATTAGATTCGTATCATGAAGCGTAATTCACCATGAATCTATTTGGACTTCAAATATTAGCAACGCAAAATGCATCCAGTATTCCTTATTCAAATTGTTTAGTAGTGTTCCATCGATCTCAAGATTGTTAGTTGAAATGCTTTTCCCCCACGAATTCTCTAGTAGTCATTCCAAACTTGAAACATTAGCAAAGCTAAATGCATCTAGTACTAGCACTCCTTGGTTAACGTAAGAATAATTCACTGTAATGGGAAACAGTCCCTTAAATTTTTTTTTCTTTTTTCTATTTTGTATTCTATATACTCCGTAGTAACCATAATTCAAAAACTGCAATTGCACTATATTATTGAAATTATTATGTGCATTATGCAGGATAATTGTTTATTTTTAGATAATTAAAATTTATAATAAATAAGTATTTTTAATATATAAGTTATATTATTATTAAAATTCGTAATAAATAAATATTTTTATGTATATAAATTATATTTTAGATTTATAATGAACAATTCAAATTATAATATAAGACTATTTTCAATTATTGATAATTTGTTTAAAAATTTATTGAATTTCAGCAAAGATAACAGATGATAAGTTGAAATTGATGGTTAAAAAAATCAAGTACACAAATAAAATAAAATAATGATAATTTAAGAAAAGCAAGCAGAACACAAATGATACGAGAGCTGAAAGCAGCAGGGATTTTGCTGAGGAAAAGCAACTCACGCAGGCTCATAGACATCTCATTCTCTAGCAGCCGGCTTCCGGGTCTTCAGTCGGAACTGAAGCTTCCCGAGATCACAGTTAATGACACAACAACTCGTACGTTTCTCAACTTGATAGCATATGAGATTTGTCCAGATTTTAAGAACAACTACGAGATTCGTTCCTTCGTGGACTCGCTTATTGACGATCCTGATGATGTGAGGGAGCTGAGATCAGCAGGGGTTCTACGCAATGCCTTTGGGAGTGATGAGGTAGTGGCAAAGCTCTTCAATACCTTAAGCACTGACTTGGTGCCGGACACGGATAGCTATTTACATGTTAGACGCCAAATTGAGAACCATTATAGGAACAAATGTACCTACTTTAATAACCCTTGGACAATTATTGGTTTCCATAGTACTTTAGTGGGTCTTGTTCTCACTTTCATCCAAACTTGGTCTGGTATCAAACATGGATAACTCACCATGCCAACCAGGCTGAAATTACCTGACTCTGTTTTCATTTTCTATTCCCTTCTCTATTTTTTTTTTAAATTAAAAAGTAACACGTCATTAGAAAATAATACTCTTTTTATCTGATTGGTGTTTTGGTTGGAGCATTAAATAAGAAGAAATTAATAAAGACAGGTGATTTAAGTCTATAAACGAAAAGGCTCCATAACTATAGGAATATATGTATGTTTCAGTTTTAGAGCATGTTTGGATTTCCATTGGAAAGATCCAAAAGTTCTTTTGAGAGTAAAATCATTTTGGACTCATGTTTGGTTATCCTTCACAAGTATGTTTGAAAGTAAATTTTTGTCTTGAACTGAGTTTGGGAGAAATAAGACTTAGGATACTTTTGCAAACTCAGTTTGCAAACTTAAGTTTGACCAAAACTTAAGTTTGCAAACTTTAATCCAAACATACACTTAGTATGATTCAGTCAGTGTGGTAGTATTGCAGCTAATCAATCTGTGACTGTTGGTGTGCAATTGGAATTTCTAATAAGAAAATGGTCACATCCACTAGTTATTAATGTGTAATAAAAAATTTCTTTTGTAGCAACCATTGGGCTTCATTTTCTCTTTAGAGATTTTGTATACTTTCTTGGGTAGTATCTCAGCAGTGTATCTAGGAAGCGCGTTGGTGCCTTCTGGAAAACAAGATTTGGTTTGTATGTTTGAAACAGATATCCAGATATCAAGTTGGTTTAAAGGTATATCTATTATGTTTTCATAGTTTGCTTGTCTACAAATTCCCTTGAGATTTCATGTTTTGAAGTGTTTTTCCTTTTTTTTTTTTTTTTGACAGAAGTTTTGCCGTGTTAATTACTCTAGTTTTGTTTCAAAATTTATACCATACATGCATTTTATAATGATAACGAAAGGCTACTTGAGCAACATATTATCAGTGTGGCTGTGGGAGCAACAGCCCAATAGGAGAAGATTTGCCTTTAATAGACACGGATAATACTAACACGTTATAAACAAAAATATCTTATTTATTTTCCTCACATTATAATTACACAATCATGTAGATGAAAATTAGAACCAGCACAACATATTTCAAGAAAATTATAATGTCCTTCTTGTCTTCCTTCTCAACGTTCCTTTGTCCACTTATTTGGAAGACCCTGTGATCCTCAGCTTCTATCTTCAATTCCTCTTTCTTAAGCCCTGGCACATCAGCCTTGAACACGTGAGCTTCTTGGGTCTCCTTCCAATCAATCCTTGTGTTTACAAATGTTGAATTCTCCCCACAAATTCAAGTGCTGAGGGAATTGGGGAATGGAAAATCTCTGACAAAAATAAATATGTAAAAATAAATGGTGTAATACATATAACGATAAAAAAAAAAATGCAAAAATCACAACCCTTCGACAAAGAAATTTTGGATTCAATTTCTCTTACTTTCTCATTCTAGTCTCGTTAAAGTTCTACAATCCTCGGCAAAAGTCTCAAATAAATGATGTAATACATATAACGATATTGGGTTTTTTCTTCAAAAATCTTCCAAATAGATATTTTGCTTTGTCAGTACAAATGAATAGAGAAAAAAATAATCAAAAGACAATATAATACTTTACCTTGATTTGCGTTCGTACATATTAGAAAGTACCAACGCAAATCAAAATCATATAGTTTTTTTATATAATAATATTATAGGCTAAATGACCATTTTAGTCTTTTATCTTATTTATTTTGTTCAAAATGATTCTTTATCTTTTAAAAAGTTCACTTTGGTACCTTATCTTATTTAAAAGGTTCAAAATGGTCATTCAACTATTAAAATATATTCAACTTTATCCTTCAAATAACACTCGGACAAATGACCATTTTGAATATATTTAAATAATTGAAGGACCATTTTGAACATTTTAAATAAGATGAGATACCAAAATGAACTTTTCAAAAGATAAAGGACCATTTTGAACTTTTTAAATAAGATAAATGACCAAAATGAACTTTTTAAAAGATAAAGGACCACAGTGAACAAAATAAATAAGATAAATGACCAAAATGGTCATTTAGCCATAATTATATGAGGATATATTTTAGGGTAAAATATGTTTTTGGTCCCTGTACTTTCAGAAAAACTTGGTTTTAGTTTTTCTAAAAGTACAAAGACTAAAATGGTTGATTTGAAAGTACAAGAACTAAAACCAAGTTTTTCTGAAAGTAGAGAGACTAAAAACATATTTTACCCTCTATTTTAACTTGGCAGAATTTTGATGACTTCATTCAAATAATAGTTCAATATTTTAGTAAGATTGAAGATGGAATGTAAATATACAATCAATTGATAAAATCAATTAGGAGGTCTAACTCAGTTGATTGAGTAGAATGTGTGAATTGTTGTAAACTTTTTTATACTTGTCTTTGATTCCTATGGATAAAATAAATAATAAAATCAAAGGTGACATGAAACTCGTGTAATTGATTTTCAAGGTTATTCCTATTAGTTGTATTAAACTATAAATTTTGTTTGTTTTATCAATTTATTTATTATAAAAAAAAGAAAATTTAATTTTTGAAATAGATTAAGCCTAATGAGAGAAAAAAAGTTTGAAAATATTTTTTTGAAGGAACTGTTATTTGAAAATGAATTTACAATTGCATAGAGTTCAAGGTTAAGCTACTCACAATTAATCCTAACAAACCTACTTAGTATCAGCATAAAGGAGAGGGATATTGTAACAACCCGTCTACGTTACATAACTTAAAGCTAAGATTCTTTGATTTCCTTTTTGGTTTAGAAAACTCTTTCATTAGTTTACTTTATGAAAATATTTCGTGAACTTTTCATATTTCCATAAGTAATAATTAAAGTTCAAAACTAAAAGAAAATGTAATTTTAACTACAAACAACTCTTGGAGCTTATACATGGGACAAACCTAAGCTAGTCATCTCTATACATAACTCAACTAGGGAAAAGAAAGTAGGAAAAACATCTTCAATCTCGGGCTCGCTCTATCTACCATGCCTCCAAGAGGAAGATCCACCTAAAAAGCCATCTGCTCCCCCAAACATGATGTCCGAGATCATCACAGGCACAAACCACACATGCAAACATTGCAAGGGTAAGCTTACCAAACAAAACTATACATAATAACTAAAACAATGTTATACAAAACTTAGTTCATAAACATATTTATAACATGAATCCTCAACAAGATCAACAACATAAACCATCACCACTCATCACAATGAGTCATAACATCATAAGTCACATCTGACATCAACATAATACAATCATCAACATCCCTCATCACAAAGAGATGTACAACACAAACCACTAGACAACCTCAGACAACAAGACTGACTCTACTCCATGGAGTTTCAACATCATATGAGCGGTCCTCATAGGCCCCATCCCCTACCATAGTCTCACCTTTGACCATTCAGGGAGTCCCTTGAGCTACCCTGTGGAGGAAGTGTGGTTTTATCGAATATAGACAAGTGTGGGTATTGGCTTACCTCTGTAAGGCTTGCAAAACCTTACATCTATAAGAATTCGTCCACTTGGCTATTCTATAGGCCCACCGTTGGCCACCACAAAAACCTCGGGCACTAGGTTGAGAGCCTACCTAGCACCCTCAACTTACGTGCCTACCCATATGTCTGTGCACCAACTGTGCACACCTATGCACCAACTGTGCATATACAACATTAGGAATATTTATGTGCACCAACTATGTGTAACCACCGTATTCCAGCGGCAAACATATTTGGAGTCCTTTATAGTCTTAGATACGGCACCTCCGTACCCGCCATCTCCAATGGCCAGACTTATGGGTCCAAACACATCTCAACAATCCACAACCATGACAACAATCCATCCCCTATACACTAAAAGAGTCACTAAACCTCTGGGAAGTAGTTCTCAACACTCCAACACACCATTCGGAGTCAAAACATAGGGGTGGTACTTAGGAAGATATCCCACTAGGCGAGACCCCCAGGTCGCTTTAGTGGGCTGGAGTTCTGGCGTGAACACACCCTCCCAAGTATATCATTTTCTGTAAAAATCTTCCCAAAGGACATAGCTAACTCCTCTTTAACATATAGGGATGGTTCCAACACATAGTTCACATACACATCATCATCATCTTTTCAAAATCATACTCATTAATATTTCATTTCAAATTCTTAAAACATCATAATCTTCTCAATGTTACATTCAACAATTAACAATTACATTTCTTCATGTACATGTAATATACTTCAATTTAACACAATGTTTGTAATTCAACCTATTATTCATCCATCTCACAACAACATCATCAATTTATAAACATCTCAACAGAACATAAACACCATCAACAAAGTATTCATTTATAGCATTCACAACTCACCTAAGTTCACCCTTTTCATAATCACTTCTCAAAGAATGTAATAATCCACATATAATTGTGGTAATTCTAATTGAAATTCATTTGGAAACCATTCTAATTAAGTTTGCAAAATGAATTCTTGCTTAAGCGCAACTTTCAGGAATTATTTGTTTACTTCCAAGATTCCTCGCTTAAGCTAGGATTTTTGGCGCTTAAGCTAGGACAGCTTTCTGACCAAAAATGTTCTCTGTCCCCTGTTTCGCTTAAGCTAGAACCACTCTGTTCTTAAGCGAAATAGGGTTGTAGGACCTCGAAAACATGCTTAAAACTTCCCAATGGCTACCAAATTCATTCCAATTCGAATTTTACATCAAACATAACATATATACATCATTCCATACACAAAAACAACGTTCCAAGCATAGAACATACAAATATGCATTCAATCATATTAAAGCTTCCCTTACCTAAACTTTTTGACTCAAAACCTTGAAGAAGAAGCTAGGGAGGAGACTTGGTGATTCAAGAATGATCTCTACTCAACTTTGGCTATGAAATCAACTAGAGAACACCTAGATCAATCCCAAAATAAGCTTCAATCAAAATTTTACCCACTAGCCAAGATTCAACTTGAAACCCATTTCTCAAGTTCTTGGTAGAAGTTGAGAAAGAAACTAAGAGATCAAGAATTGAACTTACCAACTAGAAATCAACTAAGGAAGCTCTAGAGAAGAAGAAATCAAGCTTCGAAAGGATGTAGGAATTCCACCAACTCAAGAGGAAGAGAGACTTAGAAAGGAAGGAAGAAGAATGAAAAAATTGGAAGAAACGTGAAGCTTGGCACGTTTAATATTTGAGATTTGCATGGAATTTTCCTATTTGCCCCCACCTTTCCTCTAAGGACAGTCCCTTCTCTTATTTTTCTTTCCTACAACTTACGGAACCTATGTAAAAGTCCGAAAAATCCCAGAACACACATTCTACGTCAGACACCTCATGAAAATCTAACAATGACACTATGGCACATAACAAAATCAATCTATTTATTAATTATTTTATAATTAGCATAAATTTAAATTTAATTTCCTCTTACAGTATTTATTAAGCACTTATAATACATTATGAAAAATCACAGTGTTACAAATATTAGTTGAGGTAGTTGTCCCCCCAACTGAGATGAGCCCAACATGTTAGTCCAAAGTAGTTGTCGCCCAAGTTAACATGTGTTGGCTAGGAGGGTGTTTATTCTGTCACTAGACCAAGTGATTTCTTGAAGTTGAAAAGTGGCTGTCAATTTACTTTCATGCTTAGTGTAAATGAGTTCCATTTCATTTTTAACTTTTATTTTTTTTACTTAACGTTTAAATAATGTTTATTTCAATTTTTTGTCTAACTTTATACATGTACTCAAACAAATATAGCTTTAAGGCTCTCAATAAACCTCAAAAAAATGAGTATAAATATACTCACTTATTTTTTTAATAAGATATTGATTTTGATTCCAGAACATTTCACTGATAAATAATGTGAAATTCTAAATAAAATAGATTATGGCACACATTTTTATTATAGTTCGCCAAGGCATAGTTTCATTTTGAATTTGCTACGAGAAACAAAGAAAAAAAAAAAAAAAAAAGGCTAAGGCATAGCTACTTTTCCGTGAAAGTACTGCAGGAAGCTTCTTGAATTATTCTAAAATCTCAGTTGGCTTCATTGGATTCCCTTGGTCGATATCCATAAAGATTGACCTCTCATTCTTCAAGTTTATAGTCTCCCTTTCTAGAGTCTATGATGGGTAGAAAATCTTAGGGTTAACTAAGTTTTTAGTTCCTAAACTTTTTCAAATTTCGGTTTTTAGTCCCTAAACTTTAATTTGACTGGTCAAGGTTCCTAAACTTTTAAAAATTCATTTTTTAGTCCCTAAACTTTAGTTTGACCGGTCAATGTCCCTAAACTTTTTAAAAATTCAATTTTTAGTCCCTGAAATCTCATTAATTCAAGGACTAAAAACTGAATTTTTAAAAAGTTTAAGGACTAAAAACCGAATTTTTAAAAAGTTTAGAGACTTTGACCAGTCAAAATTTTGTTCAAGGACTAAAAACCGAATTTTTAAAAAGTTTAGGGATCTTGACCAGTCAAACTAAAGTTTAGGAACTAAAAACTGAATTTTGAAAAAATTTAAGGACTAAAAACTTAGTTAACCCAAAATCTGATTGTAATGGAGCTCACATATTTGAAAGAAAAGATGTTCAAACACCAATTTTTTTATTTTTTATTTTCTGAAAGAGAGACTTATCACATTTCATTAATAATAAGACTTTCAATACAGCTTGGAACTAACTCAAATAGCTGGCGACTAACGAAAAATCTAGAAGCTCTAGTAAGGGAGTGAGCAACTTGATTAACTTGTCGCCTAATGAAACTCAATGTGACGTTTGGAAGTGAATTCAACAACTGTTTACAATCTTGTATGATAGAACCAAATTCAGAAAGATTGTAAGTATTTTTATTCAAGCAATCAACCACGTATTTGCAATCCAGCTCGATAATGATTTTTTGGATGTTTAGCTGGCGAAGCCATGATAGAGCCTCCTTCAGAGATGCAGCTTCGGATTCATGTGGTGGTGGTCTACCAAAGTGCCAAACTGACTTTGCAAGAACAAAAGCTCCTGAGCTGTTACGTATACACATACCAGATCAATAAATATTTTGATCTATGAAGTCTGCTGCGTCAATATTGCACTTCAAATATCCATCATCTGGTTTTTGCCAATTCTCATTATCTCTTTGCACTTGTGTTCCCTGATGTTGTAAGTTGGCGCTCCGAGCATGCTTCCAGTTATAAAAAATTTCACGTGCAAGTTTAATTGAGAATGCTGGTTGTTGGTTGACATTATTCCACACCTTATCATTCCTCCTCTTCCAAAGACACCAAAGCACGATTGCAAACTCAATCTTCTCAGCTACGGATAGCATTTGGAGCAAACTGAAAGTGACCTCAACAAAGCTTTCGGCATTTGAAAGTAACTGCATGACAGTATTGTTAATAAAAGATAAACGCCAGACCTGCTTTGCATGAGAACAATCATAAAACGCATGCCATTTATTTTCAAAGTTTTGATTGCAAAGAGAACAGATTGCAGAAACATTGACACCCCTCGAAACAAGATTTTGGCAAGTAGGAAGCACTCCTCTAATTAATCTCCAGAGAAAAATCTTCATTTTTTGTGGAATTTTTAAATTCCAAATCAGCATCCATTCTCCCGGGATCCTCAAATGATGGTTATCAACTAAGGATTCCATAATAAAATTGTTAGCTATATAATTCCTCTTGGAAGTGATTATGTCTAATTTATATTACCTTTCTTTAATATTAGTACAGTATATATATAATATTTGTTCTTACCTTTATTTAATTTTATGTAATTATTAAACATATAAATTATATTCTAGATTTATGATAAATAATTTATATTGTGATATATTATTTATATGTTTGATAATTTTTTTTAAAATTATTGAAATTCAAGTTAGAAAAAGATATTGAAAATGAGAGATTGAAAGAGATAAAAAAATTAAGTTAAAGATTTCAATTGATATAAAAAATATAAGATGATATATCAAATGTATGTTATAGCATAACTGGTTTCTATACCCATATTTTACAAAAGTATTAGTACATGAACCCATACTTTTAAAGCTATTTGTAAATATTGCATGTGTAGATAACAATTGTAGTACTTTTACCCTTACTTGTTATAGATATTTGGACCCATTATTTGTATTTTACTTGAATATGGTATGTGATAATTAATGTGTTTGTTTAACAAACTAGTACAATATTAACTCTATTATAATAGCTAAAAATTATATTCAAGAGCCTTATCATTTCTGGTGAAAGATCCCTGGTGGTGTAATTGGCCAATGGTTTAAAACTTTTGGAGTAAGTATCTAATTTACAAATTTGAATTTATTTCAATGTATATCTTTTATGCTCTTTAAAAAGAATTTGATAGTAAAAAATATTTTTAAGAATTGTCTTTAATCAAGTTTAATGATATCGTGCAATCTATGTAGTCCACTGATAAAACATTTGCTGTAATTGTATACTTTTTACACTATCATGACAACTGTTGAAAGAGAAAGAAGACAGAGGCATATTGTGCTGAAACCGTGTGTCTCAAATACACCACGGATCATTGTTTATATAGGCTTATTGCATTAAATACACATAAATAGAGAGGATATTCAATTTCCTCTAATCTAGTGAAAGATCCCTGGTGGTTTAATTGGCCAATGGTTTAAAACTTTTGGAGTAAGTATCTAATTTACAAATTTGAATTTATTTCAATGTTTTATGCTCTTTAAAAAGAATTTGATAGTAAATAATATTTTTAAGAATTGTCTTTAATCAAGTTTAATGATATCGTGCGATCTATGTAGACCACTGATAAAACCTTTGCTATAATTGTATACTTTTTACACTGTCATGACAACTGTTGAAAGAGAAAGAAGACAGAGGCATATTGTGCTAAAATCGTGTGTCTCAAATACACCACGGATCATTGTTTATATAGGCTTATTGCATTAAATACACATAAATAGAGAGGATATTTAGTTTCCTCTAATATGGAGATAATATGCCTATAAACTATAATTAAACACAAGAATGTAGAATATTTGATTCTCAACAACATTGTATGTTATGGAAGACTAAAGGAGTTACAAGGTTGGTTTGGTGGTAAAGAGAGAAGTGAGGGTGGGAGAGGTCTTGGGTTCCTACCATGACTACTAGAAATGAAACAACTTTGAGCACAAGGTCACAAAAGTGTCTTTTCGGTATGCTTAGAGACATTTGGCTGATTAAGGGTAAGACTAATTACTTTGAAAAGGTCTTTGCTGAAGCTAAGCTAAATCAAACTTTAGAGAAAGGCAGATCGTTTCATATAAGGTGGTTATGTCATTCTAGTTTTTCTATATATAAAAAAATTCCTACTAGGAGAGTAGGGGTGGCAAAATGGATGGATAGGATAAATTTTAATCCGAATCAAAATGGATCGGATCGAAACAATCTATTAATCCATTAAGATCCATTAAAAATTTATTTAAAAAATCCGATCCATTTGATAAAAATCCATCCAATCCATCTGTTAATAAATTTTTCATGGATGGATATCCAATCCATCCATAAAAATAATATGTTTTTTTAAAAAATAGTTATTTTTAATTTAGAAATGATAATTTTTTAAAAATGAAGAACATATTTTAAAATAATAACAGCCTCGGTTGGTCGAAAACAACTTTGGTAGATGATGGTTGAAAGCTGCTCCGACCGACGTTGGCCGAAAAACAAACCTAGTTGATGGTGGCTAAAAACAAACCTAGCTTATGGTGGTCGAAAACAGTCCTGACCGACGTCAGTTGAATTCAGCGATGATCAAAGTTAATCGAAAAATACTTTGGCTGATGTTGGTCGAAAATAGCCCTGATCGACGTCAGCTGAAAACAGCCCTGACCGATGACAATTGAAAATTTCCCCCCACCGAAAACACAAACCTAGCCGAGGTCAGCCCAAAATTGCCTTAGCCGACGTCGGCCAAAAAACCCTAGTCGAGGTCGGCCAAAAACCTGATTGACCAAAGTAGGCCGAAAAAAAAACATGGTTTGGGTCGGCCAAAAAACAATATTGACAAAAGTCGGTCTAAAAAACTCTAGTCGAGGTCTGCCAAAAATTGTCCTGGCCGACGTCGGCTGAAAAAAAAACTTAGTTGAGGTTGGCCGAAAAAAATCATGGTCGAGGTAGGCCGAAAACTGCCCTGCCCGACATCGGCCGGAAAAAAACCTAGTTGAGGTCGGCCAAAAACCAGTCTCGGCCGGTTTCGGCCAATAAAAACACTGATCGAGGTCAGCAAAAAATTGCCTATAGCCGATGTCAGTCGAAAAAATCCTAGTTGAGGTCGGTCGAAAAACAGACTTGGCTGAAATCAGTTGAAAAAAATATCCTGGCCGACGTTAGCCGAAAAAAATCATGGTCGAGGTCGGCCGAAAATTGCCCTGGCCGATGTCAGCCAAAAAACAGTCTCGCCCGATGTTGGCCGAAAAAATGCTGGTAGAGGTCGGCCAAAAATTACCCTGGCCAACGTTAGCCAAAAAAATCTTGGCCGATGTCGGCTGAAAAAAAAAACTAGCTGAGGTCGGCTGAAAAATAGCCTCGACCAATGTCGGCCGAAAAAAAATCCTGAAAAAAAATCCCAGTCGATGTCTGACGAAAAAACCCTAGCTGAGGTTGGTCGAAAAACAGCTCCGACCAACGTCGGTCGAAAAAAATCCTGGCCGACATTGGTCAATAACTTTCTCGGTCGACGTCGGCCCAAAAATATATTTGTAAAATAATATTTAAAAATATTTTATAAACAAATTTTAAATATAAATTTAAGAAAGATTTAAATATGAAAATATCAGTTAGATTAATTTTGATCCATTAGGTACTGATTAAAGGATCCGTTGGATTTTGAAAAATAGTTGATGGATCATTAACCATCCATGAAATTAAATGGATGGATTGGATCCAATCTGTTTAATATTTATTTTTTATAACGGATGGATTTGATGGATTTACTAGTGGATAGATTGGATAGATGACGGATAAACGTATTGATTTGCCATCCTAGGAGAGCTAGTTACACTATGCTGTAGATGTTGCTAACTCAAAACAATTAATTATTTGTTTAAAATATATTAATCTAAAATTAACTAAAAAGTTTAGGCATTGCAATGTAGGTATTGGAAGACCTAAGTGTAGTTTGATTGAACATAGTTGAGAACGGATAAATGTATTCATTAATTAGTACATTAAAAGTAACTTTAAAAGGAAGCAGCTTAAACTTAAGGAACCGTATCTTAGTCAATTTCACTACTAAAATATGCTAATTTGTATGTAACTAGTAAGCAAAGCAATCTCAGGTTCTTTTATATAAAGTATTGCAGCACATCATTTAGTAACACTTACTCTTCTTAAGTCCAAACTCGGAAACATAAGCAAACTAAGGGCCTACAATCTTTAATGTAAAATCTGATTCTACGTACTTCCCTTTTTCGATGAATCGCTTTTTCACCACGAATCTATTCAGACTTGAAATATTAGCAAAGAAAAATGCATCCAGTACTCCTTATTGAAGTGCTTTTTCACTGCGAGTTCTCTAGTATTCATTCCAAACTTGAAACAATAACAAAGCTAAACGCATCTAGTACTAATACTAGTACTCCTTGGGTAACTCAAGAATAATATAAAATGTAGCGTAAAACTACTTTCAATTGATATAAAAAGCATAAGATGATATATCAAATGCATGTTATAGCATAACTGGTTTCTATACCCATATTTTACAAAAGTATTAGTACATGAACCCATACTTTTAAAGCTATTTGTAAATATTGCATGTGTAGATAACAATTGTAGTACTTTTACCCTGACTTGTTATAGATATTTGGATCCATTATTTGTATTTTACTTGTATATGGTATGTGATAATTAATGTGTTTGTTTAAAAAACAAGTACAATATTAACTCTATTATAATAGCTAAAAATTATATTCAAGAGCCTTATCATTTCTGGTGAAAGATCCCTGGTGGTGTAATTGGCCAATGGTTTAAACCTTTTGGAGTAAGTATCTAATTTACAAATTTGAATTTATTTCAATGTATATCTTTTGTGCTCTTTAAAAAGAATGTGATAGTAAATAATATTTTTAAGAATTGTCTTTAATCAAGTTTAATGATTTCGTGCGATCTATGTAGCCCACTAATAAAACCTTTGCTGTAATTGTATACTTTTTACATTGTCATGACAATTGTTGAAAGAGAAAGAAGACAGAGGCATATTGTGCTGAAACTGTGTGTCTCAAATACACCACGGATCATTGTTTATATAGGCTTATTGCATTAAATACACATAAATAGAGAGGATATTCAGTTTCCTCTAATATGAGATAATATGCCTATAAACTATAATTAAATACAATGAATGCAGAATATTTGATTTTCACCAACATTGTATGTTATGGAAGACTAAAGGAGTTACAAGGTTGGCTTGGTGGTAAAGGGAGAAGGGAGAGTGGGAGAGATCGTGGTTTGAATCCCCCGCTAACAAAACTAACAACTAATATTTGACAGATAAAAAAAAATGTTATGGAAGACTATGTCTCTTGGGTTCCTACCATGACTACTAGAAATGAAACAACTTTGAGCACAAGGTCACAAAAGTGTCTTTTCTGTATGCTTAGAGACATTTGGCTGATTAAGGGTAAGACTATAATTACTTTGAAAAGGTCTTTGCTAAAGCTAAGCTAAATCAAACTTTAGAGAAAGGCAGATCGTTTCATATAAGTGGTTATGTCATTCGAGTTTTTCTATATATAAAAAAATTCCTGCTAGGAGAGCTAGTTACACTATGCTGTAGATGTTCCTAACTCAAAACAATTAATTATTTGTTTAAAATAATCTAAAATTAACTAAAAAGTTGAGGCATTGCAATGTAGGTATTGGAAGACCTAATTGTTGTTTGATTGAACATAGTTGAGAACAGATAAATGTATTCATTAATTAGTACATTAAAAGTAACTTTAAAAGGAAGCAGCTTAAGCTTAAGGAACTGTATCTTAGTCAATTTCACTACTAAAATATGCTGATTTGTATGTAACTAGTAAGCAAAGCAATCTCAGGTTCTTTTAAATAAAGTATTGCAGCACATCATTTAGTAACACTTACTCTTCTTAAGTCCAAACTCGGAAACATAAGCAAACTAAGGGCCTACAATCTTTAATGTAAAATCTGATTCTACTTACTTCCTTTTTTTGATGAATCGCTTTTTCACCACGAATCTATTCAGACTTGAAATATTAGCAAAGCAAAATGCATCCGGTACTCCTTATTGAAGTGCTTTTTCACTGCGAGTTCTCTAGTATTCATTCCAAACTTGAAACAATAACAAAGCTAAACTCATCTAGAACTAGTACTAGTACTCCTTGGGTAACTCAAAAATAATATAAAATGTAGCGTAAAACTACTTTCAATTTGTTTGTTTCTTCTTTTTTCATTTTGAATTCTTTATACTCCCTAGTAACCATATTTCAGACAAGGCAATTGCTATATTCCTGAATTTCTGAATTCATAATTCAAATTTGAGGTACGATCAAAGCTCAGTGATTCTTACACTCCTTATTTCGACTATATAAACTATAATGTGAAGTGTTTTCATGAACCCTGAACTTCACTAAATCTAGAACACCCAAAAATACCCACCAATCCTTCAATAGCATTATTGCACAACATGACTGAGACACCACACCTCAGCCGAAAGTTTACCCAACTAGAAAATGCAAAGCAAATGCCACAAAATTCAATCCCAAAGATACAAAGGGTAGCACATCATCTGAGAGTTCGAAAACATTTTGCCAAGCATTACTCACCCAGGTTATTGTCAATTGGTCCAATCCATCATGGTGAGAACCTGCAGCTGGGAGAAAAATACAAGCTTATGTGGGCAGCAATGTACCTTGAACGCACCAAACAAGATGCACAAACTCTGTACCAAAAGATTGCATCAAATATCAAACAACTGAAGGAGCTGTTTGCAGAGGATGTTATTAAAGACTTCCCTGATGATGAAAAGCTCTCGTGGATGCTATTTGTGGATGGATGCTCTCTGCTACAAATCTTGGACAAGGGTAATCTTCATGATCCAAAAGAAATGAATGTTAAGGTTGATCAACTGGTTCTTGTGTGTCAGGATGTGCTCTTGTTAGAGAATCAGCTTCCCTATCAAGTGCTTAAACTGTTGTCAGGCCCCGAGAATGAAGCCAGGCTATTAAAAAGCATGAATAAGTTTCTTAAGTGTCATCATTTGTCGCCAGATAAACCAGAAGAAGGAACCAAGGATGAGGACAGGTATACCTTAGATTAAAGCTTACACATATCATAAGTTCATTACATGTTGTATGTCATAGTGAACTAGAAATCCATATAATAAGGATTTATAAATGTGACACATAAAAAAAAATAGAGTAATACTTTCTAATCACATTTCACATTATAATTTGGTTATAGAAAATGAAACATGAAACAAAACAGATAATTTCAATCCATTTATATAAATAACAGAAAACAAAAGCTTGTTTTTTTATCAAACCCTGTTTTGAAAAATTAAAATTTAGAATATTTATTGGACCAAAAATATATTTAGACCCTCAAATTAGTAACAATGTCGGCAGAGATTTGGTTAAAATTTTAGAGTTTAAGATTTCAAATATAATTCATCCAGTATGATCATGCCGTGAACATGTTATGTTTTTAGTGCATTTGCTGAATTAGAAGGGTACACAAGCGTTTCTATAAAGAATGAAGACACCCTGGAAGGAGAACTTCAAGAACGTCCACCTTTTCATCTTCTTGATCAGCTTCGCACAACTATTGTTCATGACCCTCACAAAAACCAAAAGGACACAACAACCAAGCAGAACACAAAAAAAGCAACTTGCGCAGGGATGATATGCAAGCGGAACCCGAATGAAGACTCCAAGTCCGAGATGATAACATACAGGAACATACAGGAGCTGAGAGCAGCAGGGATTAGACTGAAGAAAAGCAACTCGCGCAGGCTCAAAGGCATCTCTTTCTCTTGTGGCTGGTTGTATGCGGAACTGAAGCTTCCTGAGATCACAGTTGATGACACAACAGCTCCCACATTTCTCAACTTGGTAGCATATGAGATGTGTCCAGATTTCAGGAACGACTACGAGATATGTTCTTTCGTGGCCTTCATGGACTCGCTTATTGACCACCCTGGTGATGTGATGGAGCTGAGATCAGCAGGGATTCTGCTCAACATGCTTGGGAGTGATGAGGAAGTGGCAAATCTCTTCAATACCATAAGTGCTGATTTGGTGCCCAACATGGAGGGGTATTCACATGTTAGACCCCAAATTGAGAAGCATTATAGGAACCAATGCAAGACGTGGATAGCTCTTGGTTATCACACCTATTTTAGTAACCCTTGGGCTATCATTGCTTTCCATGCTGCTGTTTTTGCTATTGTTCTCACTTTCATCCAAACTTGGTATGCTATTCACCCTGCTCATGCTGGCTAATTCACTCACTATAATAGGAATAAATTAAGATAAGTGATTTAAGTCTTTAAACGAAGAGGCTCCATAACTATAGGAATGTACGTATGTTTCTGTTTGATTCAGTCTGGGTATTGCAACTAATAAATTTGTGACTGTCTGACTAACAGAGTCTAGTTCAATTGGTTGAACAGGCTGTTTGAGTTATTATAAACCCTCTAGTACCTGTTTTTGATTTCTACGGATAAAAAATAAATAAATTTGTGACTGTCTGTGTGATTGGAATGTGCGACTGAGTTTCACTTACTCTACAAGAGAGTGTAGATTTTTTAAGGTTGTTTTCAGGTGATTTTGTATACTATCTTGGCTAGTACCTAGTATCTAAGTCGTGTAATCTAGGAGGCAGGTTGGTGGCTTCTAGTAGAGAAGATTCGATCGGTTTGTATGTTTAAAACAGATTATTCAGATTTCAAGTTAATTTAAAGGTATATCAATCATGCTTCATAGTTTGCTTGTGTCTAAAAATTCCCCCTTGTATTTGATGTTTTGAAGAATTTAATAGAGTGCTCATGTGTCAAAATTTATACCAAATATACATTTTCTAATAATAAAGGCTAGATTTCGAGAACATGTGAGTGTCATGTAGCCTTTTAACACATCAGGACTCTGCAACCATAATCCTTTCAAATTCAGATAATAGACACGGACAATACTAACACGTTATCAACAAGAACATGTTATTTATTTGCCTCACATTATTATAATTACACAATCATGTATGTGAAAATTAGAGAAAATCAGAACCAGCACAACATATTACAAGAAAATTAGACAAAATTAGAACCAGCACAAGCATTTTTAACCAGATATGTTGTGCTGATGAGGAAACTGTTTTGAAGCATAGTTGTTTGTTCGTGTTCGTGTTTAGGAAAAGGGTGTTGGGTAGGCTATATAAAGTGACTGAAGGAATAATCCACTAAGTTCGAGCCAAATCTTTTATCTGTCGTGTATGCTCTCAGAGTGTTCTGGAACCTATAATTTTACTTCAAATCGTGAACGGCGTGTGAACTGAGTAAGAAAAAAAAATGGGCTTTTTTTACGTAATTGACTGAAATGCATAGATTTTAAATAAAATTAACATGTCTTTATTTTTTTTAAAAAAAAATAACAAAGATACACCCGTTTTTCATTTTTTTTTTCCATTTACCCTCAACTAGAAATTAAGAGTCACGAGTTATTTGAGTAATATCCATAAATTTTTAAAGTTGTATTTCTTAGGAATATGTTAGTGTTTTCATTTTATAGTTATTATTTAAATGTAATTAAATTATTTAATAAGTAATATTTATTGATACAATTTAAGAAAATAATATCTTAATAATAAAGTGATAAATGAGTGAAATTTATATATCTTGAACAATGTAAATTAACTAATTAAACATGAAAAGAAAATAAAATATTACACGCTATTTTACATATTTAATAATTTAATGGGTAATTACTACGATATTTCCTTCCAGGGGCGGAGCCATGGGGTGACCTGGGGATGCCATGGTCACCCCCAAAATTTGTAACTCCCTTTAAAATTTATATATAAAAGTATATTAATATACTCCTGAGAACAAGAAAAAAAAAATGAGAGATTTGGACTTGGCTCCCCTTGAAATCAAAGGCTCCCTCCGCCACTGGTTCCTTCATATCGACACAATGAACATCTCTTGTACTTATTTGGAATTGGTTCATCCATTTAATTATATAAGTGGCTAGTACTAACAAATAGAACCTAAGAAATACAACTTTAAAATTTTATCTGTAATTATTAAAAGTTGTGTTTTAAAACACAACTTAACCATACACCATAATTTATTTAAAATCTATCGATTTTAGTAAATTTTTCCAAAAATTACTCAATTACATAAAAAAACCCTAAATAAATGAATTAATACATATAACGATAAAAAAATGTAAAAATCACAATCCTTCGACAAAGAAATTTTGGATTCAATTTCTCTTTCTTTCTCATTCTAGTCTCATTAATGTTCTACTTCTACAATCCTCGGCAAAAGTCCACTCCACCTACTCCTTTGTACCCAAACCCAACGCCTTCATATTGGGTTTTTTCTTCAAAAATCTTCCAAATACATCATTTTGCTTTGTCAGTACAAACGAATAGAGAAAAAATAATCGAACGACAAAATAATCAAAAGACATAATTTTGCGTTCGTACGTATTAGAAAGTACCAACGCAAATCAAAATCATAGTGTTTTTATATAAGAATTATATGAGGATGTATTTTAACTTGGACAGAATTTTGATGACTTTATTCAAATAATTAGTTCAATATTTTAGCCAGATTGAAGATGGAATATAAATAAACAATCAATTGATAAAATCAATCAAGGAGTCTAACTCAATTAGTTGAACAGAGTGTATGAATTGTTGTAAACCTTTTAAAATTTGTCTTCGACTCCTACGGATAAAAAAAATGATAAAATCAAAGGTGACATGAAACTCGTGTAATTGATTTTCAAGGTTATTTCTACTTAGTTGAATTAAACTAAATAAATTTTGTTTATTTTAACAATTTATTTATTATAAAAAAAGAAAATTTAAATTTTGAAATAGATTAAGCCTAATGAGAGAGAAAAAAGTTTGAAAATATTTTTTAAAAGAACTGTTATTTGAAAATGAATTTACAATTTAATAGAGTTCAAGGTTAAGCTACTCACAATTAATCCTAACAAACCTATTTAGTATCATAATAAAGGAGAGGGATATTAGTTGGGGGTTGCTATTCTCACCCCCATCCTTTTGCTATTCTCACCCCATAATTTCAAAAAACCTAGAAATTATCCTCTTGCCCTTTTTCCCACCACCAACTCTCCTCTCCCTCTCCCCCCACCCCTTCACCTTCCCGCTCCTTCGCTCTCCTTCTTCCCACCCCCTCTCTTCAGCCACTTCCCTCTCCTCCCCCACTTCCCTCTGCCTCTCCTCCTTCACATTCTTCCTTCTGCCTCTCCTCCCCGCCGCGTCGCCCAGGTTCGTCTTCTTCCCTTTGCTTTTTTTTCTTTTCATTTTTGTGCAGTACAATGGAATCGTGATTCCATTGTGTTGTTTGAAAAACTCAAACAATACAACGGAATCACGATTCCGTTGTGTTGGTTGGAAAACAACACAACGGAATCACAATTTCGCTGGGTAATACATAATTTTTTTTAAAAAAAACTTATTTTGAATTTTTCATTTCTAAAGTAAAATTATTTTTTTTAAAAGAAAAATATTTAATTATATTTGTATTATATTTACAGTATTATTTTTAATATTTAATTTTTAAATAAAATTTATTATTTAATTCAATCATTTTTTATTTAATTAAACAAAATTATTCAATTAAAATTTTTATATTTTATATTTTTAAATGTATTTATTATTTATATTTTTTGTTATGATAGTATTATATTTACAGTATTAGTTTGTTTTTTGTTTATTTAGTTATATAGTATTTTAGTTTATTTTTTCTTTATTCAGTTCTAATTATTTTAGTTAATTTTTTGTAGATTTATTATGGCTCGGACGAAGTATGTTTCCTATGATCATCGACATGATCCCTCCACATTGGAGGAAGATGCTGCTGCAGATGCTGGTCAGCTTACCCAGCCATCTAGGGCAAACCAGCGATGTGTGACAGCATCTGCTCGTCGTCGTCGGGCAGATGATACTCGTTGTGTTGGAGGAATATAGCAACATGACCTAGAGGATGCAGAGGTTGTAAATGTTGAGGCAGACGTGCCGCTGCCTGAGCCAGAGGTTCCTCAGCCTAATCCAAAGGTAGCAGAGGTACCACAGCAGGCCCAGAGATCCCGTTTGCTGACCAGATCATTGGACCACCATTTCCTGGTGGTCCTATAGTTGATACACTACTGAGGTCTTATAAGGACCACGTCATTAGACATATATGGATCAGCGAGCCTTAGGAGGAGCTGAAGGTGGTCAACCACACTGGGAAGTTGATTCCCTACCCTACCCAGCCACAGGTCCGGGCATACGTGGATCAGTCTAGCTTGACGGGCCTTTATCAGTCGTCGTATACCGCAAATAAAGGATTCGTCAATGCCTTTATTGAGAGGTGGCATCAAGAGACATGCACCTTCCACCTGCCCATCGGAGAGATGACCATCACTCTGGATGATGTGTCCTATCTGCTGCACTTGCCTATTACAGGCTTGCAGATTGCCAGTCCAGGGACCGCGTTTATGAAGACTAACAATAGGATGTTGCTGAGGACCATGATAGGCCTAGTGTCTCAACGATGAGGCAGATACTACCATGACGTAGGAGCCAGGGTACGTCTCGCATGGCTAAGGGAGCTATATAAGAGGTATGTGCAGTCTGGTTCATATGTGTGGGTCGCACGGACGTACTTGTTGCACTTGCTCGGCTGTACCATCTTCGCCGATAAGATCTCCACACATGTGAACATTTTCTACCTTTGCTACCTTAGCGATCTGTCCACCTGCGCCTAGTACACTTGGGGAGTATCTGCACTGGCGAATCTTTATGACCATCTCTCCTATGCGAGCTTGTGTGAGAGCAAGCAGTGTGGAGGTTCTATGACACTACTGATGGTAAGGAATTATTTATTTGTTGTTTACATATTTGTTTGTGTAGTTTTTAATACAAATGTTCACATAATTTACTTTCTTTATTTTACAGGCATGGCATTTGCACATCTGCCATCAGTTGGCGGATGGGAGGATGTCGCTTATGACCCTAGGCTTCCCTTTGCTACCAGATGGAAGACGACGAGGGGTACCGACAAGGCTTGGGGGACCAGGCTGTTGCTGGATCAGTTGCAGATGGAGGATGTCGTCTGGTCCCCATATGATGATAGATACAGGGCTACCACTGGTAGACCCTTCTTGGAGCAGACATATTATTCTAGCCACATCAGGTGTGGCACAGATATACGACCCTATATGCCAGAAAAGGTTTTGAGGCAGTTCGGGTACGTATAGGGGATCCCTCCACTTCCATCTCCTTGTCCTCCATTTAGGACATCGATTCAGATGTGGGATGAGTGGGAGCAGCATAGAGTGCAGCTGGGCGAGCATGTGCCAGAGGATGCTCCATGGGCTTGCACCTCCGACTACTTGGCGTGGTATTATGAGCATTCACATCCATATGTGATTCCGCCAGAGGAAGGAGAGGCAGCACGGAGCCCAGTACGTATGCCTGACCCCATACCTCAGCCTCAGCCTGGTGACCCTCTGCCAGAGTTTGTAGATGGTGTAGATTACCCATGCTAGGTAATGTAATGCAAACACTTTTTCCATAATTGTTTACATTTTTTCAATAAATAATTACTAATTTTAATTTTCGTTTATGTAGGATTAGTACCGGATGATGTCTGCGATTGCAGAGAGGTTGTTGCATACCAGAGCCATTCTTAAGGGCACACATGACCATGAGTTGGTGCAGCGGCTATTGCGCATAGCACAGGACGACTTAGGTGCTGGGTGCAGTAACCAAGGACACAGACAGAGGAGGAGGACCGAGGGCAGTGGTAGCAGAGGTGGTGGCCGCAGAGGCAGTTGATTTATGATGTATTTATTGATATTTGTATCTAAACTTTTATTTTGTATATACATTTTATTATATTTTACAGTTGATGTTTTGAGTTTATTACATTTTTTCTTTATAAACTCTATAAACAACACACACGAGCCTGGTAGTATAATGAAAGAAGGAACAATTTCTCCATTATATTTTATAGGGTTTAGATATCATCGATACTTCAATTATCACATACTTACTGTTTGCCTGTCAGATGGACATTAACAACTTTGTTTTTTTGTTGCATAAAAAGCAATGGTCTATATTAGTCCTATAAGATACATTGATCAATGTGCATTAAATTGGTATGTTTGTTCTGCCCAAAATTTAAAACCTAAAATTATACATTTAAAAAAACATTACTCATAAAAAAACTTAGAAAATTAAAAAAAATTAAAAAAATGATATACAACGGAATCACGATTCTGTTGTATACATTGTACAATGAAATCGTGATTCCATGGGAAGGGTAATTTCGGAATAACATAAAAGCCACCCACGTGGGGTGGTGAGAATAGCAAAAATTGGGGTGAGAGTAGCAATTCCCTATTAGTTGAGGTAGTTGTCCCCCCAACTGAGATGAGCCCAACATGTTAGTCCCATAGTTATCAGACCCGGCTCGAACCGGCCGGGTCGACCCATTGACCCGGGAACCAGTCACCCAACCGATCCGAGTCACCAATCGGATCGGTTATGCAATCGATCTGGTGTGACCTGGGTTGACTCGGCCAGTTTGAGGTTGACCCGGTGACTCGGTTGACTCGGCGAGTCACGAATTTTGGTTTTTTTCTTTTTTTTTTTTACAGGAGAACAATAACACTCATATAAGAAAATTTAATTTATATCTTACACTTATGTTATTTATATATTTGCTTACTTTTTTTTACCAAGCATAACCGCATGTTAGGATTTAAGATGATAAAATTATAAAACTATTGTCACTTCCAATTTTGCCTTTTCTCCTTGGCTTATATTGTTATCTACGAGTAAAACTTGTATTTATCTTATCTCATCCAATATAGTTACTGGTTTGAAAAATTATTATTTTTTATCAGAGCAATAATGGGATGAATGAAAAAATTGTATTGTCTAAATAAAATAGGTTTATATATATATATATATATATATATATATATATATATATATATATATATATATATATATATATATATATGAGGAGGGATCCACTTACTCCAAGAGTAAGTATAAGAGACTTACTCTTCATCTTCACGATTCATTTTCTTGAAATCTAATGGTTAAGATTAGTTACTCATTACAACCATTAGATTTCAAGAAAATGAATGGTAAGGATGAAGAGTAAGTCTCTTATACTTACTCTTGGAGTAAGTGGATCCCTCCTATATATATATATATATATATATATATATATATATATATATATATATATATATATATATATATATGCTGCTCAAGATTATTAAACAAGTTCATAACTATGCTTATAAATGTGCTGAATTTTGTTAAACTTAAATATTTAAGGGTATAAGTTTATAAGCTATATTTTTTGCACACACAAAAAAAAAGTGTACAAGTTTACAGGTTATGAAATTATTAAAAAAAAAATTATTAAAAAGTTTACAGGTTATGAATTTTTTATTATTTTTTAATACAGGCCGAGTCATGCGGGTCAACTGTTGACTCACCGAGTTGACCCCTGACCCAGTGACCCAGTACCCCGGCCGAGTCGATGGCCGTACCGGGTCTGATAACACTGGTTAGTCCAAAGTAGTTGTCGCCCAAGTTAACATGTGCTGGCTAGGAGGGTGTTTATTTTTACCTCCTTTTAGGCTCATCTGTCACTAGACCAAGTCTATGTATTTCAAAAATAGTGACGTGCTTTAATAAGTGATTTCTTGAAGTTGAAGTTGTTAGTTACTTTAATTAAAAAAAAAAAAAAAACTTTTGGTTGTCTTATTCATTCTTCTTCCTTTGCTCCTTCACCTCCCCATTGCTCTTGAAGCTTTGTTTGCTTCATCCTTTCCTTATGCTTTCTCATACCTTTCAAGTAATATTTTTTCCCCTCGTTCTTTAGTTTTAGTTTAGGATGAATGAGGAGTCTTCCATTAATCCTTTTGTTGGGAAGGTTATCGTTGAAGATGACCTTTTTTTCTAGTTTTTTCTGATGGGGACTTACTTCCTCGATGACATAAGGCAATTTTGGAGACTTCTCCCAAGCCGATTTGGGTTGTTCCGTTTTGATTTGCGCCCCTCACTGCCTATAGGCTATAGTGAATCATTTTTGTTAGAAGGGGTGTCAAGTGTAGGTAGTAAAGGATCATAATTTTTTTTTATTAGGGACAAGAAATAGTATATAATATTTTCACAAAAGAAAAATATCATAAGCTTTTATAAAAGGCTTAAATATGTTTTTAGTCCCTCAAATGTGGGACATTATTTTTTTAGTCCTCCAAATTTGAAATTACTTTTTTTAGTCCCTGGAATTCACAAAATACTCTTTTTAGTCCTTCTGCACAGTGTGAGCCAAACGGAGAATAAGAGATTCGCAATTTGTGACAATTTTTTACCGTCAGAATTTGATTTTCTGTTTTATATTTTAAAGTACTATTTTCTATTAGTTAAAAATTGTAAGAATCAAGTCAATAAAAAAAATTAAAAATCCATTAACTGCTTTAAAAACCGCTTTAATTTCTTTTATTGACTTTCTGGAGATTTTAAACTGCCATAAATTATACTTTAAAATTTAAAATAGAAAATCAAATTCTGGTGACAAAAAATCATCACAAATTGCGAATCTCTTATTCCCCGTTTGGCTCATACTGTGCAGAGGGACTAAAAAGAACATTTTGCGAATTCCAAAGACTAAAAAAAGCAATTTCAAATTTGGAGGACTAAAAATTAATGACTTGCATTTGAGGGACTAAAAACATATTTAAGCCTTTATAAAATACATAATGTCATGATCACAAAAGAAATCTAAAATATTTAATGTTCTACAAATTATAATTGTCATTTATGCATTTTGATACTTTGAAAATGTTCTATGATTTTTTCATTGTCAATACTATAAAAAATTAAAAGGATAAAATAGTAAGATTAGTATCAATTTATTCTCTTTTTTTATTTCTTATATTTTTTACATTTATTTTTTTTTTAAAAAATCTTTTGGAAGCAATACCTATTTGTTTTATGAGGGTAAAAAAAATTTATTACACATACAAATAAAAAAAAAATTCTTGTGGGGGCAATTACTCCTTCACCCAATAATGTGGATCTGTCGGTGAGTGTAGTGGCAATTACAAGGCAAAGCTCTCTTCCATTGACCTTATCCTCTAGTTCAAGCTATGATTTTGATAGATGAGCAAGCGCAAGATGACATTTGAGTACTCCCTAAATCTCAAGTAGTTCTATAGAATTTATTTAGATGTTGTAGACACTCTTTCCAAGATGACAAAGGAGGTGGACTTAAATTGATTTCCTTATTATATAGAGGTGACTCAGTCTCCTAAAGAGTGTCAATTGAATGTTCAAGTTATCAAGCTCTAATAGTTGCATCGGGTTTTTGGGGGAGTTGCCAATGACTATTTTTTTTTTTGTTCTGTGTCAAAGACTACAAGTATCCTCTAACCCACTGGGGTCAGAGACTAATCCGGCTCGCAATGCATGGTTGTCGCTAACCAAGGAAATTGTGCACAAGAAGATAATCGAACACAGATTCTCCTGCTAAATAGATTGTTCTCCCACATGTGAACGTAGTGTGATCTTACACCACTGTGCCAACCCGGGTTAACAATGACTATTTAATTTAGTATTTCCTTCCTATGTATGATGTTTTGTTTGTAGAGATACGTCTTTGAATTCCTTTTACTCACTTCGAGTAGAAAGTCCTCCATCATTTGATGGTAGCTCCTTCATAGCTCTACCTGACCGTTTGAGCTTTTATCCAGACATTCGAGTTATTTTGATCCAGAGCATGGCTTGGTTTGTTTGGTGTCATCTTGTTTAACTTCTTAAAGGTGCTATGAATAAGAAGCCTTGTTATTTTTGACGACGACGTCTAGGGTGGACAAGTGACATAGGTGGTCCACCGTGAAGAAGTGATTTCCACCTGCAATAGTAGGTTTTTTTTTTAACCAAACACCTTTTTTTAAAAAAAAAAACTGTATATTGACGGTTATAACCATAAATCTTCCACTGCCCCCAAAATCTTTGCACAATAAGGCAACATCAGCAAAAGGAAAAACTTTTTTTTTTTTTCAATTTCCTTCGAATTAGTTAATCTATGCACACAAGGTTGGACTAATTGACCATTTTGGGTCACTTTTTTAAAAAAAAATACCAAAATGGGTCTCTTTTAAAAGATATTACTAGCATGGGTCTGTTTTAACCAAAGACTCGGTCAAATTTTCAACTTTGATGACGTGGCATGCCATGTAGGTATAAGACTACATGATTTTAATGAAGTAGCAATTCTTATTTGCTACTTCAATGTACTTTTTTTGACGCACAAAAAGTGAAGTAGCAAATAAGAATTGCTACTTTGACATTAACAAAGAAGTAGCAATTAAGAATTGCTACTTCAATGTACTTTCAGAACAACAAAATATTAAGTTAAATTAAATTAAACAATTATGCATATTTTTGGAATAACAAATAAGTATTATAATTTACAAATACATCATTAACAACACTTAGCACAAATTAAAGTATATATGTAAAATAATTAAAACAAAATTCACACAAACATTACAATTTACAAAAAAGAAAAAAAAATTCATATAGAGAATAATTTACCAAAAATTAAGTATGCTAACAAATATAAATAGAGTTTATTGGTCATGCACTGATAGTGTAAAACAATTTTGTTTTACACTGTCATTCAATCATAAATCACCGTTGATATGACTTTTAAAGAAGTTATCATAAAAGTCAACAAATATACCATACACGATGTGTTGTGATTGGTTGACGGTTTAAAAATGTTTTACAATGTTAGTGCATAGCCTATTTTCCCATATAAATATTACATAAAATATATCAAAAATAAAAAAAAATACATTTTTATTCAACTATTTTTTTTAAAAAAAAACTAACACATAAAATATATAAAAAATAAAAAAAATGCATTTTAATGAAGTAGCAATTCTTATTTGCTACTTCATTATACTTTTCCTGACGCTTACTTTTTGTGCGTCAGAAAAAGTACATAGAAGTAGCAAATAAGAATTGCTACTTCTTTGTTAATGTCAAAGTATCAATTCTTATTTGCTACTTCACTTTTTGTGCGTCAGAAAAAGTACAATGAAGTAGCAAATCAGAATTGCTACTTCATTCAAATCATGTATCTGATGCCTACATGGTATGCCACTTCGTCAAAGTTGAAAATTTGACCGAGTCTTTGGTCAAAACAGATCCATGCTAGTAATATCTTTTAAAAGATATCCATTTTTATAATTTTTTTAAAAGTGACCCAAAATGATCAATCAGCCCACAAGGTTGACAGACGAACCAAACCAATTTCGGCAATTTAGCATCAATTCAATCTCACATCCTATTGAACTGCTAATTCAAACGGAGCATAGGTTTAGTTTAGTTTTCTTTTTCTTTTCTTTCTTTTTCACTCTTTTTTCCAAATTCTCCCTAACTGTTCACCCTTCTATCACTGCCTACTCCACGATCCCATCCCAAAATCAGCAAGACCACAACTTCCTATTGAACTGCTATTTTTGTTGTCGTTAAGGAGGCTCTTGAGTTCGACGCGCAAGGAGGATTCAGGGTTCGGTCGGAAATGCGCCAGGTATAGAGGAAATCGGAGGAGGTGGTGAGGAGGTCGGGGTGGGGTGTTGTAACGACCCATCTTCGTTACAGATTTGTTATACTAAAACATTTATTAATTATTATCATATGAAATTTCAAAGAATTTTTTTTTCTCATTTAACACATATTATATGTACCTACTTTCCTACTGATAATGTACATCATCACATCATAAAAGTGTTAAGTCTGGCTTTACAAAACTTACGTATACATATACATACATACAATACCAATAAAGTCTTCTTTTAAAGGACATTCATAGCAACCTAATTATTTATACATATTTCCTAAGCTGGTCCCCATACTATGTACATATATACTAGAACATAATCAGCAGAACAGGAGGATCGTCCAATCTTTAGATCGTCCAATCCAAAGGAACAAAAGGATCGTCCAATCTTCAACCTTGACTATCATGAGAGCCTGCGCCATCACTATTACCTGCTCCCGTGTCAATACACGATCATTGCAGTAATACAATACAAACACAAATTGCAAGGGTAAGCTTCTTATAAAAAGAATGATAGATTATACACAAAATTTCAATCAACATCATTCACACTAAACATTCAGTTCATTTTATATTTCACTCCATACATCAATATCATCATGCAATATTATGCTGACTCGACTCCATGGAGATTTCAACAAATTTCGGGCGGTCCCCATAGGCCCCATCCCCTACCATTAGTCTCTTCTTAGACCATTTAGGGAGTCCCTTGAGCCACCATGTGGAGGAAGTGTGAATTTAATCCAATATAGACAAGTGTTGGTATTGGCTTACCTCTGTCAGGTTTGCAAAACCTTCCATCTTTAGGAATTCGCCCACTTGTCTATTCTATATGCCCACCATTGGCCACCACGAAATCCTCCAGCACTAGGTTGAGAGCCCACCTAGCACCCTCAACTTACGTGCCTACCCGCATGCAATATTATGCATAACCCAAACAACTCTGCTCGCCACATGTTCCCTCTATGTTATAAATTCACCATTTTTCTTAAATCACACTTATGAACCCAATCTAGCAGTTCAGTAAGCACAAGTAAGGCATTCTCACACCTCGAATCCTTACTCACAACACAACACTAAATTTAACTAAGGGTGAATTTCCTAACATAGTTCTAGAACCAAAGTGGTGGCATATCCAACATTCTCATTTATATTACACATCTCAAAGAATGTCAATCGCACATTTAAAATAATCATTTATATAAGAAAATGAATATATATCACATTCATAACAAAACTGGGTCCTGGACTCAAAGCTGAACAAAAGCACCAGAGTTGACCAGAGTTGACTGGACGCTGGTCACTGGACGCTGGGTGGGTCATTGGACGCTGGTTGGCTGAGTGGGTCATCGGACGCTGAGTTAGTTACTGGACGCTGGTTGGCTGAGTGGGTCATTGGACGCTGGTTGGGTTACTGGACGCTGGTTCTGCAGAATCGGACTCTCACAAAATTTTCTACTAACAGAACATCAAAACAAGAATTTATGCAGAATCCAGGGCTTCCTAAAGGATCCCAAGCATCCAAAAACATGCCTCAAAGGTTTAGGGACAATTCACGACACTTGCAAGACCATTTCAAATCAAAACAACACATCATGATATTATAATAACTTCAACTCATCAAGAACACAAGTACCAAACACCACCAAATCAGTCAAACAAGTTTAAAGCTTCCCTTACCTAAACTTCTTGACTCAAACCGTGAAGAAAACTAGAGAGGAGAACTTTGGATTTCTTGAGTGATCTGTCCTCAAGTTTTGTTACAGAATCAACTAGGAGACACCTAAATCAACATCAAAGTAAACTCAAAAATCAAGATTTCTCTCATCTCTTAAAATTTAACCAAGACCCATTTCTCATGTTCTTGGGAGGAGATGAGAAAGATACTTAGAAATCAAGAATAGGAAGGAACTGGACTTACCAACTTAACATCAACTAAGAAATCTCTAGGGAAGAAGAAATCAAACTTCAAGTTGAGGTAGGAATCAAACTTCCATTTACGGAGAAGAAAGAGCTTAGAGAGGAAGAAAGATAAGAATGAAGGAATTGGAAGAAATAGGAAGCTTGACACGTTCAAATTAAGAGATTTGCATGAAATTTTGCTAGTAACACCCCTATTTCCTCTAAAAGCACCCCCCTTTTCTTATTACTTTTTTTTTTCTTTTCTACAACTTACGAAATTTACGTAAAATTCCTAACAACAACCTTACCTTCTAAGCCCGACCGTACATGAAATATTATCAACAATATTATAGCACATAACAAAACAATCTATTTATTAATTCTTTTATATATAATATAGTTTTAATTTAATTTCCTCTTGTATTATCGATCAAACACTTGATCATACACTTAAAAAAAATCACTACATTACAATTCTCCCCAACAAGAAAATTTTCGTCCTCGAAAATTCGCTTACCTGAGAAGAGATAAGGATATTGTTCACGCATTTTATCTTCAAGTTCCCATGTAGCATCACCCGTAGTATCACTCCATATAACTTTAACCAAACTAATAGCTTTGCCCCTAAGCTGTTTAGTCTCTTGATCCTCAATCCTGACTGGACGAGTCTCAAGCGTCCAGTCCTCTCGTACTTGTATCACATCTGGCTCAAGGATATGAGTAGGATCAGAAACATATTTCCTCAATTGAGACACATGTAATACATTGTGCAAGTTGGCTAGAGTAGGTGGTAAAGCCATTTCATAAGCCACTGGACCTATGCGTCTAAGGATTTGATAGGGTCCAATGAACTTAGGTGTAAGCTTCCTCGACTTAATTGATCGTCCAATACCCGTAGTTGGTGTAACCTTTAGAAACACATGATCGCCCGCTTCAAACTCAAGTGGCCTTCTACGTTTGTCCGCATAAGATTTCTGTCTACTTTGTGAGGCCTTCATCCTTTCTTGAATTAACTTAATCTTTTCTGTAGTCTGTTGTAACATATCTGGCCCTACTACCATATTCGTTCCATCTTGGTACCAACAAAGAGGTGTTCTACACCTTCTACCATACAAAGCTTCAAATGGTGCCATACCAATACTAGTATGAAAACTGTTGTTGTAAGTGAATTCTACCAAAGGTAAAACTTCATCCCAACTTCCAAGATGATCCAAAACACATGCCCGCAACAGATCTTCTAGTGATTGGATCGTTCTCTCAGATTGTCCATCAGTCTGTGGGTGATAAGCAGAACTAAATCTCAACTTAGTTCCTAAGGCTTTTTGCAAACTTTGCCAAAATCTTGAAGTAAATCTTGGGTCTCTGTCAGAAATGATACTAGATGGCACTCCATGCAATCTTACTATCTCTCTGATATACAATTGAGTGAACTTCTCCAAAGAATACTTCATGTTAACAGGTAAGAAATGAGCACACTTTGTTAATCTGTCAACTATCACCCATATGGCATCACAACCTCTAGTTGTCCTAGGCAAACTGGATACAAAATCCATAGTAATACTGTCCCATTTCCATTCTGGAATCTCCATTACTTGCAACAAACCACCAGGCCTCTGATGTTCTACTTTAGCCTTCTGACAAGTTAAACATACTGCTACATATTGTACCACATCTCTCTTCATACCGGACCACCAAAACATCTTCCTCAAATCTTGATACATCTTATTCATACCGGGATGTAGACTAAGTTTACTTTTATGACCTTCGTCCAATATGAGTCTTTTTAACTCAATGTCTTGTGGTACACAAATTCTACCTTTGAATCTCAAAACTCCATCATCACCCAAACTAAAGTCTATTGCTTTATCCGTACCCAACAACTCCATTGTTCTACTCAAGCTAGGATCCAATAACTGTTTCTCCTTAATCATTCCTAGAAAATTATTAGTCACAGTTAACATACCACAACTAAGGTGATCGTAGGTCACTTCTACATACAAGTTCAAATCTCTAAACTTCTCCACCAATTCTAATTCTTTCACCATCAAAGTGGACATCTGGACGGTCCTTCTGCTAAGGGCATCAGCTACCACGTTAGCTTTACCCGGATGGTACATCAATTGAAAATCATAATCCTTCAAAAACTCCATCCATCGCCTTTGTCTCATATTGAGCTCCTTCTGATCAAACAAGTATTTTAAACTCTTGTGATCACTGAATACATCGAATTTAGCTCCATAAAGATAATGTCTCCATATTTTCAAGGCAAACACCACTGCTGCTAATTCCAAATCATGAGTGGGATAGTTCCTCTCATGAGCCTTCAACTGTCTTGAGGCATAAGCCACAACTTTCCTTCCTTGCATCAACACACAACCCAATCCTTGATGAGATGCATCACAATAAACTTCAAAAGGTTCACTAGTATCAGGTATTACAAGGACAGGAGAAGAAGTCAACCTTTGCTTCAATTCTAGAAAACTCTGTTCACAAGCTTCAGTCCATGCAAATGGTTGGTCCTTGCGAGTAAGTTGGGTCAATGGTGTTACTATCTTAGAGAATCCTTCTATGAACCTCCGATAGTATCCAGCTAATCCAACAAAACTTCTAATCTGTGTGGCTGTCTTTGGACGTTTCCATTGCAAAACTGCTTCTACTTTTGAAGGATCCACTGCAATCCCTTCAGCTGAGATTACATGACCCAAGAACTTCACTTCTTCTAGCCAAAACTCATACTTGGAGAGTTTTGCATACAATTGCTTTTCTCTCAAAATCTCCAATACAACTCTTAAATGTTCTTCATGCTCTTCACGAGTAGGGGAATAGATTAGAATGTCGTCGATAAACACAACAACAAATTTATCCAAGAATGGACGAAAGATCCTATTCATGTAATCCATGAATATAGCAGGAGCATTCGTCACTCCAAAAGGCATGACCACATACTCATAATGTCCATACCGAGTCCGAAAAGCTGTTTTCGGTATATCCTCATCTTTCACCCTTATCTGATGATACCCTGACTTCAAATCAATTTTTGAGAAAATCTTCGCTCCACACAACTGGTCCATCAAATCATCTATCCTTGGCAAAGGATATTTATTCTTGATAGTGAGCTTATTCAATTGACGATAGTCAACACATAGTCTAGAACCACCATCTTTCTTCTTGACCAGTAACGCAGGTGCTCCCCAAGGAGAAACACTAGGTCTGATCATTTCCTTCTCCAACAATTCTTCAATTTGTTTATTCAGTTCAACTAATTCAGCGGGTGCCATCCTATAAGGAGTTATTGACACTGGTCCCACACCTGGAACTAGTTCGATAGCAAACTCAACCTCTCTTTGTGGAGGCAAGCCAGGTACTTCTTCTGGAAAGACTTCAGAAAAATCTCTAACAACTGTTATAGAGTTCAAGTCAAGATCACCCTTGACTTCCAAGAAAGAAAAGACCACAAAACACGAAGCTCCTTCCTTCAAAGAAACTTGTGCTTGCTTTGCAGAAATAAATTCAAGATCTTCGTGATCAGGGAATACAAGAGTCTTTTGAGCACAATCTATAAGAATACGATTGGAGGACAACCAATCCATTCCTAAGATTATGTCCAAATCCATCAAAGGGAGGCAAATCAAGTTAACCTTGTACTTGCGTCCATTGACTAAAACAGGACACCCCACGCATACTAAAGAAGTCACCACAGGGGTGGCTGTAGGAGTAGAGACATGCAAATCAAACAACAAAGGACATGTAGACAATTTCAATCTTTTCACACAATCATAAGAAATGAAGGAATGTGTAGCTCCAGAATCAAACAAAACAGATAAAGAGTTACCGTCCACTTCACACACACCTTGCACAAGATCATCAGATTTGGACGCTTCCGCTCCATTCATAGCAAAAACCCTTCCAGCTACCTTAGGCTTCTCAACCTTTGGTGCATTTCTTGCTGGTGCAGCTCTAACATTAACCTGACAATCTCTTGCAAGATGACCGGGCTTCTGGCATTTAAAACAAATCATCTCCTTATAATTACAATGAGTGCTGTAGTGTGGACCACCACACTTGAAGCATCTAATGCCTTGAGCTCCTGATTGAGCTACAACTAGACTTCCCCGAGGCGGTTGAGGTCTAGAATATGGTTTCTTCTGGAAAGTTCCCTTTCTACTGCCTGAGGATCCATCACCATAGGGTCTAATTACTCTACTACTACCCTCCAGACGTTCCACTGTCTTTGCCTTTTCTACCAATGCAGGAAACTCCCTAATAGCCATAGGGACAATCATCCGCTTCACCTCTTGCTTCAAGCCTTCTTCAAATCTCCTACATCTCCAAGCTTTAGTAGTAGCTTGAGAATAAAAACGAGCTAAGTGTTCAAACTTAGTCGCATACTCATGGACTGTCATGTTACCCTGCTCCAATTTCATAAATTCTGCCTCTTTAGCATATCTAGCACTATCTGGAAAATACCTCTCCAGAAAGCGCTCCCTGAAATTTCCCCAAGTAAGAGATTCTCCACGTACTTCCATCATCTGTCGAGTTCCATGCCACCAGAACTCTGCTTCATCAGTTAACATATATGTGGCATAAGTAACCTTTCTATCTTCAGGACATGCCATTGCCCTAAAGATCTTTTCTAAAACTCTTATCCAGTTATCAGCTACATCCGGATCAGAGTTTCCTTTAAATGGTGGTGGATCATTCTTCCTAAATTCAGCCAATCCTTGATATTCAGGTGGGATTACTGTTCGAGCTGCTTGGGCAGCAACCTGAGTGGCCTCTAACTGTGCCAAGGCTGCTTGATGCTGATGAGCCATAGTAGCACTCTGTTGTTGCATCGCAGCTGCCATTACTTCTATGGCATGGGCCAATTGGGCCATATCTGAGGGAGGAGGAGATCTAAGGGGGCTCACCATCCTAACAAAAGACCAAACCAAGTTAGAGAATAACATTGGTTAAAGCCTTCTACTCATCATGTCAATCACACACAGCAAAAACATAATAGACCTATCCCCATAGGTTCGTCCAAAAGATACGACCAGCTCTGATACCACTATTGTAACGACCCATCTTCGTTACAGATTTGTTATACTAAAACATTTATTAATTATTATCATATGAAATTTCAAAGAAATTTTTTTTCTCATTTAACACATATTATATGTACCTACTTTCCTACTGATAATGTACATCATCACATCATAAAAGTGTTAAGTCTGGCTTTACAAAACTTACGTATACATATACATACATACAATACCAATAAAGTCTTCTTTTAAAGGACATTCATAGCAACCTAATTATTTATACATATTTCCTAAGCTGGTCCCCATACTATGTACATATATACTAGAACATAATCAGCAGAACAGGAGGATCGTCCAATCTTTAGATCGTCCAATCCAAAGGAACAAAAGGATCGTCCAATCTTCAACCTTGACTATCATGAGAGCCTGCGCCATCACTATTACCTGCTCCCGTGTCAATACACGATCATTGCAGTAATACAATACAAACACAAATTGCAAGGGTAAGCTTCTTATAAAAAGAATGATAGATTATACACAAAATTTCAATCAACATCATTCACACTAAACATTCAGTTCATTTTATATTTCACTCCATACATCAATATCATCATGCAATATTATGCTGACTCGACTCCATGGAGATTTCAACAAATTTCGGGCGGTCCCCATAGGCCCCATCCCCTACCATTAGTCTCTTCTTAGACCATTTAGGGAGTCCCTTGAGCCACCATGTGGAGGAAGTGTGAATTTAATCCTATATAGACAAGTGTTGGTATTGGCTTACCTCTGTCAGGTTTGCAAAACCTTCCATCTTTAGGAATTCGCCCACTTGTCTATTCTATATGCCCACCATTGGCCACCACGAAATCCTCCAGCACTAGGTTGAGAGCCCACCTAGCACCCTCAACTTACGTGCCTACCCGCATGCAATATTATGCATAACCCAAACAACTCTGCTCGCCACATGTTCCCTCTATGTTATAAATTCACCATTTTTCTTAAATCACACTTATGAACCCAATCTAGCAGTTCAGTAAGCACAAGTAAGGCATTCTCACACCTCGAATCCTTACTCACAACACAACACTAAATTTAACTAAGGGTGAATTTCCTAACATAGTTCTAGAACCAAAGTGGTGGCATATCCAACATTCTCATTTATATTACACATCTCAAAGAATGTCAATCGCACATTTAAAATAATCATTTATATAAGAAAATGAATATATATCACATTCATAACAAAACTGGGTCCTGGACTCAAAGCTGAACAAAAGCACCAGAGTTGACCAGAGTTGACTGGACGCTGGTCACTGGACGCTGGGTGGGTCATTGGACGCTGGTTGGCTGAGTGGGTCATCGGACGCTGAGTTAGTTACTGGACGCTGGTTGGCTGAGTGGGTCATTGGACGCTGGTTGGGTTACTGGACGCTGGTTCTGCAGAATCGGACTCTCACAAAATTTTCTACTAACAGAACATCAAAACAAGAATTTATGCAGAATCCAGGGCTTCCTAAAGGATCCCAAGCATCCAAAAACATGCCTCAAAGGTTTAGGGACAATTCACGACACTTGCAAGACCATTTCAAATCAAAACAACACATCATGATATTATAATAACTTCAACTCATCAAGAACACAAGTACCAAACACCACCAAATCAGTCAAACAAGTTTAAAGCTTCCCTTACCTAAACTTCTTGACTCAAACCGTGAAGAAAACTAGAGAGGAGAACTTTGGATTTCTTGAGTGATCTGTCCTCAAGTTTTGTTACAGAATCAACTAGGAGACACCTAAATCAACATCAAAGTAAACTCAAAAATCAAGATTTCTCTCATCTCTTAAAATTTAACCAAGACCCATTTCTCATGTTCTTGGGAGGAGATGAGAAAGATACTTAGAAATCAAGAATAGGAAGGAACTGGACTTACCAACTTAACATCAACTAAGAAATCTCTAGGGAAGAAGAAATCAAACTTCAAGTTGAGGTAGGAATCAAACTTCCATTTACGGAGAAGAAAGAGCTTAGAGAGGAAGAAAGATAAGAATGAAGGAATTGGAAGAAATAGGAAGCTTGACACGTTCAAATTAAGAGATTTGCATGAAATTTTGCTAGTAACACCCCTATTTCCTCTAAAAGCACCCCCCTTTTCTTATTACTTTTTTTTTTCTTTTCTACAACTTACGAAATTTACGTAAAATTCCTAACAACAACCTTACCTTCTAAGCTCGACCGTACATGAAATATTATCAACAACATTATAGCACATAACAAAACAATCTATTTATTAATTCTTTTATATATAATATAGTTTTAATTTAATTTCCTCTTGTATTATCAATCAAACACTTGATCATACACTTAAAAAAAATCACTACATTACAGGTGTCGCAGGCGATGGAGTGGTTGCTGGGGTCGCAACGTCTCCGGCAAAAAAACCCAGATCCAACAAAAAATACCGGATCTTGTTCGATTTCTTCCGCGACATTGTCACTTGCCGCTTCGATCAACGGTGTGAGCACAACCTCCGACGTCGGAATGAACTTCGATTTTAAGAAAATACATTCACCTCCGTCATCTTTTTCAATCACAGCATCATCTTCCACACCACAATGCCATACTGTATTTGTGGGTAAATGAACATTACTTATCTTTTGCTTCAAAGGACAAATGAGTAAAGTACACAAGAAGGGACAAAAAGGGAAAATCATATAATCAATTTAAAAGATTATTAATTAAAATAAACTAAACAAACGGTAACAAGTCACTAATCAAAACCGTTTAATTTTATAATATTAAATCTAACGGTGCAAATTAACTTGACCACTCTAGACCACTTATGTCAGTTGTCCACGCTAGACTTCGTTCTTTTTTGATGTCGCTAATATGAGAATTTCTTATAGTAAAATTTAAGTTTTAATGAACATAAATTTGATATATTAGTTGTCTTGACTTTTTTACTAAATTGGAGGCATTAAAATGCAAATGAAAGAATTAATGTCTTATTCGAAATATTAAACTATATTAAGAAAATTGACTTTTTTAAAGTACATATCTATCTATATCTTTATATTAATAAAAGTAAAGAAGTCTTGGAGGGAATTCTTATACATTTGAGCGGAAAATTTTTAGAGAAAATTTTTATCTATTTTTTAATTCATAAATTTATATAAATATAGTAACTAAGGTAATAATGATAAGTATATATACTATGATTTGAAATTCTAAATAATTAAATTAATTATTATCAACACATAAATTTTTAGAGAATTTTTTTTATCTATTTTTAATTATTAAAACTATATAAATATAGTAATTAAGGTAATTATGAGAAGTATATATGGTTTTGGGGGCTGTTTCTATCATACTTTCTGGGATATTATTGGAAGAGATGTTTTTAATTCGATTTTGCAGTTTTTCTTACAAAGTTAGATCTTACCAGGTTTGAATTCTAATTTGATCACTCTTATTCCCAAGTTTTCTGGTGCTGATAAAATTGAAAATTTTTGTCCAATTGCTTTGGCAAATTTTCAATTTAAAAGCATCACTAAAGTGTTGGCAGATAGGTTGGCTGAAATTGCTCCCAAGATTGTTTCTAGTCAGCAGAAAGCCTTTATAAAAGGGAGACAAATTACAGATTGTATTTGTACCAGGTCAGAGGCTATTAACATGCTGAATAAAAGAGTTTTTGGTGGTAATTTAGCCATTAAATTTGATATTAAGAAAGCCTTTGATACTTTGGATTGGAGTTTTCTATTGGAGGTCCTAGACACTTTTGGTTTTAGCAGTGTTTTCTGTAATTGGATTAAGATTATTTTACAGTCGGCTAAACTATCTTTTGGGGTTAATAGCTGTCTAGTTGGCTATATATCTTGTAAGAGAGGAGTGCGTCAAGGAGATCCCTTCTCTCCTCTATTATTTTGCCTGGCTGAGGATGTTCTTAGTAGAGGGATTACATATTTGGTTAAGAATCATTATTTGTTACCTATGGCAGGTCCCAAAGGTTGTTCAACTCCTACACATGCTCTAAATGCGGATGATATAATGGTTTTTTGCAGGGGAACCACTAAGAATCTCAATAGCTTGAAGCTTTTGGTAAAATTTTATGGAGATGCTTCGGGACAACATATTAGTCTTGAAAAGTGCAAGTTCTTTTCAGGATCTATGCCTTGTGGGAGACTTAACAGTATTCGTCACTGCTTGGGTTTTGGAGCTGGTACTTTGCCGCTTACATATCTTGGAGTTCCTATCTTTGTAGGTAAACTAAGAGCTCGGTATCTTAGTCCAATTGCAGATAAAATAAAAGTAAAACTTGTTTCCTGGAAAGGTTTTCTTCTCTCTTTTATGAGGCGAGTTCAATTGATTAATTCTGTTATCTCAGGAATGGTTCTGTTTAGCTTTCAGGTGTACTCTTGGCCATCATCTTTACTAAAGTCTATTGAATGTTGGTTGCAGAATTTTTGGGGTCTGGGGATACAAATTCTCGCAAGCTAGTTACTATAGCTTGGAGTAAAGTTTGCAGACCTTCAAATGAGGGTGGTTTAGGTTTAAAATCTTCGGTAGTGCTAAATGAGGCATCCATGTTAAAACTAATATGGAATTTTGTGCATTCAGATTCAATTTAGGCTGTTTTTATGAGAGCTAGATTTTTAAAGCATGGGAAGCCCATGGTCAGTTATAGATCATCTTTAGTTTGGCTTTCAATGAAGCATAAATGGCAGCATGTAATAGATAATACAAGATGGGTTATCAATTTTGGTGATAGAGTTAATTTTTTGATAAATGTTTGGTGTCTTGATACATCATTGGCTTATGCGCTCAATATTCCACATTACTACAGGAGGTTTCTAAAATCCACAGTAAATTGTTTTGTGATTAATGATCAGTGGAATTTGTCGGAAGTAGTGCTGCAGAACCTTCCTCATATGCGTGATATGTTGTCTCATATAATAGTTCCGTCGAGTAGTGGCTTGGATGCTCAACAAGCCATTTGGCGGCATTCTTTTGATGGAATTTTAACTTTTAAAGCTGCTGTTTCATATATTTCTCCTCCTGGACAAAAAGTGTTCTTGGTCTAAGGTACTATGGCTTAATTTTATTCCTCCATCTCGCAGTTTTATTTTATGGAGGCTCATTCATAATAAGATGCCCACAGATGAGTGTATTCGTGCTAGGGGCTGTGTGGTGGTTTCTATTTGTAGTTTATGTGGTGCTTCGGATGAGACATCAGACCATTTATTTCTGAGATGTGGTTTTGCTTGTGATATTTGGATGTGGTTGCAGTCCCTCATCAAAATCAGATTTGATCTGTCCACCTGCATGTCTGTGCTGACTTCTTTGGACAAGACAAGTGGTCAAGTCAAAGAAGTTATGATTTCAGCAGTGGTTCATGTTTTCTGGGTCATTTGGCTTTGTAGAAATAGTCTGAGGTTTAGGAATAGTATTTCTTTGCATCATGCTATTTCTATGATTTTTTCTGCTGCTTCCTTAATAAGATACCTGTCCAAGGGATTTGCTTTGAATTCAATATCAGATTTCTCCCTTTTGCAGAATTTTATGGTAGTAGCTAAGTATCCAAAGCTTGTTGAGGCTATACAAGTAGTTTGGTATCCACCAGCTTGTGGTTTTATAAAGTGTAATACGGATGGGGCCTCTAGAGGGTCTCCAGGTCATGCAGCTAGTGGAGGAATCTTCAGGGATAGTTTTGGTGCCTTGGTTGTTTTTCTATGTATATAGGAGTCAAATCTGCTTTGCATGCGGAGCTATTTGCTATCATGATGGCGATTGAACATGCATATTTAATGGGCTGGACTCGGCTTTGGTTGGAACGTGATTCTAAATTGGTATTAGTTGCTTTTACTAATGAGAATATTGTTCCTTGGGAGTATCGAAGCAGGTGGAAGCATTGCCTTAGATTGTCCTTTCAAATGCACTTTCAATCTACCCATATATATAGAGAAGGCAATCAATTTGCAGATAGGTTGGCTAACTATGGAGTTGATCATCGTCTTGATGTTACTTGGTGGGAGTCTATTCCATAATTTATTAGTCTTTTTTTTTTTGTTTGCAATCGTTGTGGATTGCCTTCTTTTCGTTTTTGTTGATCTTGGTTCATGGGTTTTGGTCTAGTCCCCCCATGTTTTTCTATTGGATTCTATCTTTTTATTTAATAATATTATGGTTTGCTTGCTGATGATTGATAGGCATGGAGGTGCCAACATAGTTGGGATGTCTTCGTCCTATTTTGAGGCTTTGCACACTACAACTTTCATTCAAAAATGAAGAAGTATACACACATACACACACACACACACGAGGAGGATCCACTTACTCATAGAGTATTCATCCTTACCATTCATTTTCTTGAAATCTAATGGTTGTAATAAGTAACTAATCCTAACCATTAGATTTCAAGAAAATGAACGGTGAAGATGAGGAGTAACTTACTATATATATATGGAAGCTTTTGTACCAAGTATTGTCTTGGTACAAAAGCTTCCATATATATTGTTTATTCAATATTTATTTACTATTTTCATTATTCTTTTCAATCCTCAAAAAGGATTTTACTATTTTGTTATATAAATAAAAACACTTATTTTTTGTGTTAAACTATGACATCATCAGTTGGTTATTTTAATTATTTTTAATATCTTTTTAACTTTTCAAGACAACCTTTCTTAATTTATTCTATCATTATTTCTTGATTAAAGCTATGTTCAGCAAGTCATTTCAGCTAGCTTCTAGCTTTTTTTACTAGCTGAAAAGCTTGTTTGATTGTTTGGTAAATAGGCTTTTTTTAGTAGTTTCTTGCGTTTTTTGAAATGATATTTAAAGTACCATTTTTTAAAACGCTAGCATATAGCATCTAGCTTTTTATATTTTATTCCCTTTTTATCCTTAAAATATTTATCAAATTTCCTTATTACCCTTTTTAAATAAAACAAGGTTTTGTTATTTATTTGTTTTTATTTTTGTTATTATATTTTACATTTGTTTATATTACACTATTTATAATATTTAACTTATCATTTCAACATTATACTTCACGAAATTCACAATGATAAATGTTAGGTTTTTTTTATTTTTTGAATAATTTTATATTAGAAAATTTATTTTAACTATTACGCTAATTAACATAATAAAAGTATAATGTCTGCTTAAGTGTATTTTCTTTTACTTTATTTTAAACCTGATTAAAAATATTTCAAGATATAGTATAAGATTAATAGTAGAATACTTAATATGAAAAAATGTAATAATTGAAACTAAAAGTGTAATGAAAATAATCTATCTATAAATAAAAAATTACAAGAGTTTAAAATTAATTAAAAAATTAAAATTATAACACCTTAAAATATATTTTTATCCATAAAATAAAATTAAAATTTATATAAAAATATTATACAAATATGTTCATTTATGTCATTTTATATTTTTCAGCTACTTCAATAGAAAGTTTTACCGAACACTTATGATCTAATAAACTAGCTTAACAGCTTTTAGCCACCAGCTTTCAACTTCGCTACCAGCTAGCTTTTCAGCTTCTAGATAGCTTTTCAGCTAGTTTTACCGAACATAGCCCAATTTGTTATCAATAAAAATATGTAATTATTTTCTTTTATTTCAAATTTTTTTTATTTTGACCATCCATAATATAGGATGCAAACTAATCAATTATCTCACGATTCACCAAAATAAAAAATTACTCACGTTTAGATATTTATTATCTATTACTTCTATTATTATATATCTATTACTCTATTACTATATATATTAAAATAATGTCTTACTAGGACACGTGTTAATATATGGTAAATTTATTTTTTCATTAAAAATTCCCAGCCTCCCACGCTTTTACATCTTAAGGTTTCTTCAGGCGCCTCTCACACTACTTCAAAATATACTTTTAACTTTAACATCGCAGTAACTAATTGAACCGCATAAACGGTAAAAAAAGAAACCATTAAGTATAATTTTTAATATATATTTGGTGCATATTTACTCAAAGGATGTGCTAGTGTAGTGGTCACAATTTGGCAAGTGTACCAATCGTGTGAAGTATTGATGAATATTCAAAGTCATCTCCCAAGGAACTTGTGTAACATCAAGCAATTTATACACAATTCATCAACTAAGGCTAAAGAATGTATAAAGGGAATTACGAGAATTAATTGTGATTCAAGAGGAACAAAGAAAATTAACTAATTAAAAGCTAAACCTAAGAAAACTCTCTTTGTTTTTTTCACAAACACTTAATTTGCAATGGATAAAGTGAAATACAGAGAAATACACTAGAAGGGGGGGTTGAATAGTGTGTTTATAATTTCTTCGAAAATCTTTAACAAACTTGAAAATAGTATATCTTGAGTTTTACAAGAACTTAGTAAAACAGAAGATTATGCTATCGTCTAGCGGTTCAAAAGCAACAGTCCAATGAAACTGCTTTTTCTCGCTTTTCGTTAGAACACACGTAAAAGATTATCGTAGATAAAATGTGTAAAGAAACACTTTCATAGTATGTTGAAAAGATAGTTTAAGAGATATGCAAATAAGCTAGAAAGCGAGAGAATAGAACACTTAGTTTTATACTGGTTCACTCAACTGAGCTACGTCCAGTTCTCCTTCAAAAACTTTTGAAGGGTTCTACTAATCAAGATCTGATTACTCTCAAGTATTCTAACCTTGCCACTTCTAGCTACAAGTATTCTCTAGGCCACTCCTGGCACACCTTTAATCTCCCCCTGAGATTAAAACAAACCCAAGTATTCTTTAACACTAAGCCACTCCTGGTTTTCCAAACAGAAATGTTTGAGTATAGAAAGAAAGAGTAACTCTCACAGAGAGGATATTACAATAAACACGAATACACAGAATCGCTTAGCAAAGCTAAGTAGAAAGCTCTTTTTGCTTAAGTGTTGATCATCCAGTCGTTTTGACAGAGTTTCGGCTCTTTTTCAATGTTTTCGTCGTTTTGATGCAGGAGCTAGTTCCTCTATATATAGGAAGCTTGGTGTAAAGTATCCATTGTGGGATCTGTTCCTTTGCCAAAAGCGGTTCTCTCCAAAGTATGTGACCGTTGTCACGTTTTGACTTGGGGTGGAGAGATAGAGGAGACAACCGTACATGTAGCGCCTCTGCTACTTGTACTTTTTCTGCAGTCAAAAGCTTCTATGTTCTTGTTCAATACTATTCGAAAGTTCAAATAGATTTTCATGTTATAATGAGAGAGAATATTCGTTGCATAGCAGAGAATCTTCATCGAAAACGTATTGTTATATTATATTAATTTTAAGATAGAAAACATAGTGTGTAGCTTATATAGATATTGGACGCTCGCTTTTACAAGAGCATTGGACGCTCGCTTTTACAAAAGCATTGGACGCTCGCTTTTACAAAACATATCTGGACACTTTCCTTATTGAAACATAAAGTCGAGGTTTGAGAGATACAATACCATTGCGGCATTGGACGACGTAGATCCTATAACACTCAAACAAGACCATTAGATACTTCAAAATTTATCCTTTAATTGTTATCATCAAAACCGAAATCCAAGGGGTTGGACATCGTCCAAGGTCTTAGAACCTAAAAATCTCCCCCTTTTTGATGATGACAAATAATATTAAATTTTGATGTTAACAGACACATAATCATATATGACTATTATAAAACATATAAGAGATGATTATGTTATGCCAGTGTATGTTGACAGAGAAAATGTATATGTTGACATGAAGTACTCCCCCTGAGTTCAACATTTCTTATGCATCTTATAACAGTATATAATATACAGCAAGAATATATCAGATATAACAGATATCAGAGTGTAAAACATATCAAGGATATGGATGCAGAATATATATGAAATAAACACTTTATGTATTAAAGACGTTTTCATAAAATAGCCAGTATATTCACAGAGTGTAGAGTATATACTTCTATTGACATCAAAATTCCAATTTCTCCCCCTTTGTCATAAACAAAAATGGGTTTGAAAGATGGAAAGATGACTTGACCATGATGGTCACCTATGGCTATGGAGGTGGTTCTTGTGATGGTGGTGGTGGTTGCTCTAGTGGTGCTTGGGCAGGTGGTGCTGGTTAATGAGGTTGCGGTTGGACGGGTGGAATAGCATGAGCAACTTGTCCAAGCAGGTTGGCTGCAGTATTTTGAATTTGATTCACAAGCGTTTGGGAGAGGCTCATGAATTGTTCAGTGATGGCATTCTGCAGTAACATCCGATGTTGAGCAGCCTCAGCTTGTTGCCTTTGCTGAAATGCTTGAAGAGCTGCTTCGGTTTCCAGTTGTTGTTGCCTCAGAGCCTGTTGCACTATCTCGTGAACACGATCTTCTGTGACCCCTTGAGGTTCAGTAAATCGCAAGGGATGGATGCCCCTTGGACTTGAAGATCCTGTGGGAACCAGTTGACGTGTACCCGAGTGAGCTTCAGTAGATGCATCAACAATGGGGAAGCTGGTTATATCTTCAGCAGGAGGCTTTGCTGCAGTTGATTCCATAGGCTTGGATGCGTCAACAATGGGCTCTCTATCATCCTTGAACTCTTCAGATTGGACGTGAGGTTCTTCATGTGAAGTGATAAAGTGCTCTACGTCTACTGGTTCGGATGGGTCCAAGTCAAGATGAGCTAGCACCTTTGTTACTTTAGCAGATGCTTCATCCAACTCTGCTTGTGTAGCTTTCGACTTGGCAACCTGATCTTCCATTTCTGTGGTTGCAGTCTCAGCTTGCTCAAGAACCAGCTGCTCTAGACGGAGCTTGTTCTGCTGCTCTGGCTTCTTCTGCTTTGTACTCCTCATGCAGAGTTTGGAGTTCCTCCACAAACTCTGTGCGATCCAGTGTTCGAAGATCAAACACTTTGTTGCTTCTGATGATAGGCAATGTCTTCATGAACTCCAAATAGTCATCTGAATCTTTCAGAAAGCAGGCAAAGGTGTCTGAGAAGTGGTGAGACTTCACTGGACGCAGCACCTCAAGACCATGAGGGGGGTGAACAAAATCACTCTTGGAGCTGCCGGAGGAGGAGGCATTCTGGGAGTCGTTCCATAAGATCTGGCACCAAAAGATGGTGGAATCAAAGGTTTCGAGTGGACGCGTAAGCTTACTAGTCTTGTCAAACAGATGACCCCATGTATAAGAGGATTTTTGTAGGGTTTCAACTTTCTCTTCCCTGCTTGGCATCTCAATGCCGTAGAACTTGTAGCCTTTCTTGCGACCAGCATCATATAAGGGTAGTCTGGGACACACCCTGTCTGGTACAAAATTTATTTCTGTAGCGCGGCTTATGTGAAGGTTTGGTGGGTAGGCGATGGCTTGGTTTGGTATATACATTTGTTGAAGAAGTTTACCAAGTTCATCATAGTCGCCTGGCTGGAAGTTTAGGATTAGAGTCCCAGCAGGTAGAGGCAGGAACTTTATGATGGGAGTCCAGATGCGAATATCCTTGACCCACTCTACATCTAGACGCTGCTTCGTCTTGGAAGGGTCTAGGCTTTCTTTAATGGCCAACTGCAATTCTGTGGCCAGTTCAATATCCCTGCTAACAGGGGGCTTCTTGGACGGTGCCTTCTTCTTTCTTGGAGCCTTCCCTTTCTGCTCCATAACTGTCTTTGTGAATCGAGACGCAACATCTACATCTGGTTCAGGCAGGTCTGCTGCTGCTGGACGCACTCTTTGTTAAGTTCCAGTTGACAGGAGTAAGGATGAAGCATGCGGATCAAGTGTGGATACACTTCTCTTATCCAAGTGGGTAGAGGGTTGCTGATTATTGCTCCTTCTGACAGTGCAGCATAGTCAGCTAAAGGATTATGAGTATAATCATGTCTCATCCACTCTGGTGCTGAGACAGTAGTCAAATGCCTCTTCAAGGGCTCTTGTAGAGGCCTCCGGATCACATCGCTTCTCTTACAGTAATTTTGTTCATTCCGTTTAAGGAATGCAATAGGGAAGCGTTCCCTGTCTTCTTCTTCTTTGGTTTTCTGCTTGGGGGGTATAGTCCATGGGGACCAGGTATCCCTCCATGCATTCCTTGGACGCACAAACTTGGACAGGTCCAAGCGAAGATGTGGATGCTGGGTTGTTGATGTGGATGGAGCACTGGATGTTACTGGTAGTAGGGTGCTGGTGGATATGCTATCGGTGTCTTGAGAGGAAGGTGGTAGAACTGCAATTTTCCTTGGCCTTGCTGCCTGAGTCTTGACTCATCGCGGCACATTAGAAGGAAAAGAAATTGGTTTAGTAGGTTGTACCTTCTGCTTCTTTTGCTGAGGGTCCTCCTTCTCCTCTGCTTTCTTCATGATTTGACCAATTGGAATCTGGTCATCATCGTCAGAGTCGTCCAATATTTGAAGCTTCCTAACCTTTGGCTTTTCTGGAACGGGCTTCATTGGAGCTGCCTTTGGACGCTGCTCAGCTTGACCAGTTTTGGACGCATCAATCCTTGGACGCTTCTCTGCTGGGGACTGAGCAGTGGAGGTGTCAGCATGTCTCTTCTTGGTTATTTTCTCCCTTTCAACATCTTCCTCATGCATCTGAGACATTTGTCGTGTAACTTTTCTGCTCCCCTGTTCCTCCATCATCCTTTTGATTTTCCTGCCTATTCTAAGAAGATCAATCTCCTCCTCATCATCATTGGAGATTATCTTTCTTTGTTCATGTCGTTTCTTGTTGATGCTGTCTTCGTCCAGATCCCGTAGGACCTTGGCTGTCAGCTTGATCTTCATGGGCTTTATGTTGGACTCGCCAAATGGTTGTTGCGTTGCCACCATTTTCTCTTTTTTCACAATATCTTCGTGAGAGGCTTCGTCTAGTTCATAAAAGAAGCGTTGATAGACCTTCTGGTCCCAGAAGATCTTGTTTAGCAGGATGGCGTAGAAGATGTCATCATTTCCACCAATAGTCTTCATCATTCTAACAACATTGATGTAAATGGTGTGGGGAAGGTTGAAGGGAATACCTTCCATGATTTGGAATATCACGAACTTGTGTAAGTCCGTGACTGAGTCCTTAGACCCAGCTTTATGCAGGATACTTTTGTTGCACACCTGCTGCCAGATTTTTGCTTCTTCACACAGGTTCTTGTACTCAATCTTTGTTGAGGCTGTGGATTTGGTCTTGCAAAGCACGTTTGCAATGTGATTGCTGTATTGCGCGGCCCAGTTCATTCTGTACTGGTTCTGCTCCCTAATGCAACCAGTTACCTTTGCGATGGACTCGATGGACAGTGTCACTTCTCGTCCAAGAACAGTGGCCACTAGCTCCCTTGGGTTCTGGAATCTGGCGTTTCTCCAGAACATCTTGATCAACTCAGGGAATATCTTCTGGTTTTCGTTGAAGTAGCCTTTGATTCCACACTTCAGAAGGCTCTCGTGCAGATTCAGGCCCAGCTTCTCCAGCTTTTCGATGTCGAAGAAGTGCTCAATATGCACTGTAGCAGCACCTTGACACACCACTGTGGTCTCAGGGTAGGTGTGGACATCGAGTTCAAAGTTGCTTGAGCTTGCAGAGCTTGACATGGTGGAAAAGTTTGGATTTTTAGGTTTTCTGAGAGGGTTTTGGGTTTTTGAGAGAGAGAGAGTGTGCTTGAGGGTGATGATAAACTCATAGAGAAAATGTACGGTAGGGATTTTCTAAGATGTTTTGATAATTTTATATCTGAGCTTTGTTTGGAGAAAGTGAAACGGTTTTGGGCTTTTTGAATATTTGAAAAGAGGATTTCGCAATAAAACAATCCATGATGAGGCGTGCGAAGGATGTGGGTAACTGTGTACGGTTACTAACATTTTGGTGACTCAACATAGAGTATTAACTCATACTTACTCTGAAACGAACCGTTTTGGCCATTTGAACAAAACCAAAAAGCTAAGATAAAAACATTGTCCAGATATTGGACTTACGTGTGACTTATGAAATGCACGTGCAAGCCTTAGTGTTCTTTGGACGATATGTCCATTTGGACGCTAAGGTTTTATTAGACGCACCATGTAGATGATAATCATTCCTTTACAGAGTCCATACCAAGTTTATTCCTTAGAAGGGTTAACTTGTCTTCAGTAAGGGGTTTAGTGAATATATCAGCAAGCTGATTATCTGTGGTTACAAAATGTAGTTCCACAGTACCCTTCTGAACATGATCTCTTATAAAGTGATGCTTAATCTCTATATGCTTTGCCCTTGAATGTAATATGGGATTTTTAGAGAGATCTATGGTAGCTTTACTATCACAGAAGATAGGAATGTTACTCTTATATATGATGTAGTCCTCAAGTTGATGTTTGATCCATAAGATTTGAGAACAACATTTTGTAGCTGAGATATACTCTGCTTCAGCAGTGGAAAGAGCAATGGTTCCTTGCTTCTTGCATATCCAGGAGACTAGATTACCACCAATGAAGTGACACCCTCCACTAGTGCTTTTTCTTTCAATTCTATCTCCAGCATAATCAGCGTCACAGTATCTAATTAGCCTGAAATATTTCTGCCTTTTGAAAAATAAACCAAGAGCAATGATTCCAGCAAGATATCGAAAAATTCTTTTAACAACAGTTAAATGAACTTCCCTTGGGTCAGATTGAAATCTGCCACATAAGCATACATTGAACATGGTGTCAGGTCTAGACGCTGAGGTATAGGAGTGATCCTATCATTCCTCTGTAAAGAGTGTTATCTACTTTCTTTGAGTTGTCGTCCAGTCCAAGTACTGTTGTTGGATGCATGGGTGTTCTCATAGGTTTTGCGTCGTCCATCTTGTACTTCTTTAGTAGCTCTTTTACATACTTAGTTTGATGTATGTATATGCCCTTTTCAGTTTGTTTGATTTGAAGTCCAAGGAAGAATCTCAGCTCTCCCATCATGCTCATATCAAATTCTGTTTGCATTAGTTTGGCAAATTCTTCACAGAGAGACTCATTAGTGGCACCAAAAAGGATATCATCAACATATATTTATGCGATAATGAAATCAGAAGAGTAGTCTTTGCGAAATAAAGTAGTGTCTACTTTTCCTCTAGAGAAACCATTTTCTGACAGAAATGAGCTGAGTTTTTCATACCAAGCTCTAGGAGCTTGTTTCAACCCATATAAAGCTTTGTTAAGTTTGAAAACATGATTTGGAAAAGCATCACTTTCAAATCCTAGGGGTTGTTCCACATAGACTTCTTCCTTTATGAGTCTATTGAGGAATGCACTTTTTACGTCCATTTGATATAGCTTCATATTGCTATGAGCTGCAAATGATAGTAAAATGCGAATTGCCTCTAGACGTGCAACAGGAGCATAAGTTTTAGTATAATCTATACCTTCCTGTTGTGAGTAACCTTTGCTACCAACCTTGCTTTGTTTCTCACAACATTACCTGCTTCGTCCAGCTTGTTTCTGAACACCCACTTTGCTCCTACAGCTTCTTTGTCGTTGGGGAGTTCTACTAGCTTCCAGACATTGTTCTTTTGAAATTGGTCAAGTTCTTCCTGCATTGCTTTGACCCAGCTTTCATCTTCTAAGGCATCATCCACAGTCTTAGGTTCTATTTGAGATATGAGTGCTGTGTGACCATGCTGTCGTTGAAGTGATAATCTGGTTTTGACTCTATCCTTTGGATCTCCAATGATTTGCTCCTCTGGATGATGTTTCTTCATTTGCCAGTTACGTCCAGTAGGTTCTCTTTGTTCTGCTACTGGACCGTCCAGTGATGCAGTGGACTCTTCAACTGAGACTTCTTGACTGGACGTATCTGATGACTTACTTGCATCGTCCAGCCTAAGATCTGCAAATGATTTGTCTAGCTCTGATAATTCCTTATCAGGCTTGTTGTCATTGAACTTCACATGGATAGCTTCTTCAACAACTAAGGTTCTAGAGTTGTAAACTCTATATGCCTTGGAAGTTTCATAATATCCAAGCAATATTCCTTCATCACACTTAGAATCAAAATTTCCCAAGTTATCCTTAGTGTTCAGAATGAAACATTGACATCCAAATGGATGGAAGTAGGATATGTTGGGTCTTCTTCCCTTCCACAATTCATATGGAGTCTTTTTCAATATTGGCCTTATATAGATTATGTTTTGTAAATAATAGGCAGTATTCACTGCTTCAGCCCAGAAGTGTTTAGGGGTTGAATTGTCATTCAACATGGTTCTGGCCATCTCCTGGAGAGACCTTTTTTTCCTATCAACAACACCATTTTGTTGTGGCGTTCTGGGTGTTGAGAAGTTGTGAAGGATACCATTACCCTCACAGAACCTTTGAAAACTTTCGTTTTCGAATTCTCCCCCATGATCACTTCGGATAGAAGTAATGCATACTCCTATTTCATTTTGAATCCTTTTACAGAATTTATAAAAAAACCTTGAAGGACTCATCTTTGTGAGATAGGAACATGACCCATGTCCATCTAGTATAGTTGTCCACTATAACCAATTCGTATATTTTACCACTTACTGAGGCTGTTCTTGTGGGTCCAAACAGATCAATATGTAACAGCTCAAGAGATCTAGAAGTGGAAACAATGTTTTTACTTTGAAAAGAACTTTTCACTTGTTTCCCTTTCTGACAAGCTTCACAAAGAAGATAATCTTTATATGACATACTTGGTAGTCCTCTTACGAGGTTGTGCCTATTCAGCTTTGAGATTAACCTCAAGCTTGCATGACCAAGTCTTTTATGCCATAACCAATGATTTTCTTGTACTGAAACTAGGCATGATACATTTTGACTTGATAATTCCCCAAGTTTAATCTTATACAGATTACCTTGCCTCTTTGCAGTAAAGAGAGAGGATCCATCAGAGTTTTTGACTGTACATTCACCTTTGTTAAAGGCAACATCATATCCACTGTCACATAATTGGCTTATGATAAGTAGATTGTGTTTAAGACCTTTAACATAAAGAACTTTATCAATACAAGGATAGGGTGGTATACCAATCTTACCTACGCCAGCTATCGTCCCTTTCTGATTCCCTCCAAAAGTGACTGTCCCACCAGTCTTGGGTAGGAGGCTTTGGAACATACACCTTTCTCCTGTCATGTGATGGGAGCACCCACTATCCAGGTACCATGATTGGAGTTTCTTTCCTGTTGTTAAGCATGTCTGCAACAGGAACAATTTTATCTTTAGGTACCCAGATTGACTTGGGTCCTTTTTTGTTAGCTTGAAGGGCATTTGATGCTCCCTTCTTAGGCAGGTGTCTGCATTTGGACGTTATATGTCCAGGTTTCCCGCAGAAGTAGCAAACATCTGTTTTCTCGTCATGAATATACTTCTTTCCCTTATATCCATGTCCTGACCTGTCATTTGGTCTCTTAAAACCTTCATATTTTAAAAGGTTTTTGAGGTTGTCAGAGCCCTTAACAAAGTTTGACAGATCCTTCTTTAGGCTGTCAATTTCTTCATGAAGTTTTACAACATCATGTGGTTGACCTCTTAAGGAAGTATCTGTTTCAAATTTCAGAAGCTTCTCAACTAGCCTTTTGTTTTATGCGTTGAGATTTCGAATCTCTATGGAAAGATTCCTTTCTCTAGTCCTTGAATCCTCACAGGATTTATGGGCTCGAGCAGCATCATTCCAGAGAGTTCGCCTCTCCGCGTTTGTAATTTCATTTTGCTCTGAGAGCTCTGTAAACTTTTTCTGTAAATCCTCCTTTTCACTTTCAAGTTGTTTGACATTTTTCTCTAAAACTTCTTTTTCTTTTGAAAGAGATTTGGACGATTTCTTTAAAGTTCTGTAGGCCTTTGACAAAATAGAAGAGTTTGAAAGTAGCTCATGATAAGCTTCTTGAAGTGAATCTATGTCATTAAAGTCTACCTCATCTTCTTCTTCTGGTTCAGAAGAATATGTTGAAGTGTCTGCCATCAGACATATGTGTGCTTCCTCTTCTTCTTCATCGTCCGATGATGAGTCATTGTCCAGGCCTTCCCATGTGGACATCAGAACTTTCTTGCCCTTTCCTTTGCTGAAGAATTTCGTCTTCTTGTCCTTGCTCTTGTCGAGATCTGGGCATTCTGATTTGAAGTGTCCTGGCTTTTTGCATTCGTAGCATACGATTGGACTCTTCTCCTTCTTTTCTTTGAAGCCTTTCCTGTTTAGGTTTCTCCATCTGGATCCACCTTTCTTCTTCCACATAGCATGTATCCTTTTGGATATAAAGGATAGTTCATCATTCTCGTCTGAGTCATCATCTTCATATTGTTCGTCTAATGATGTTTCAGCTTGCATGGCTTTGGACGATGATGCTTTCCTTTGCTTCTGGACGCTGAGCGCCAGAGACTTGTTTTTCTTGCTATCACCATCTTGATGCAGTTCTAGTTCATGCACTTTGAGAGTTCCCATGAGTTCTTCTAGGGACATATCGTCCAGTTCCTTTTTTGTTCTCAAGGCTGTAACCTGTGGTCTCCATTGCCTAGGCAAACTTCTTAGAATTTTGTCAATGTGTTCATAGTTATTATAATCTTTACCATGTGCTCTAAGTTCATTCAGTATGGTTTGAAACCGTCCAAACATACCTTGTATGTCCTCGTTTTCTTCCATACTAAATAATTCATATTGACGAGTGAGAAGACTGAGTTTGTTACGTTTTACCTGGGTGGAACCCTCATACATTAATGCAAGAGTGTCCCACATTTGTTTTGCGCTTTTGAGACTATGCACCTTGTTGTATTCTTGCTCGCTTAGTGCACACATGATGATATTTCTAGCTCTGAAGTTGAGATGAAATCTTTGTTTCTGCTCCTCTGTCCATATAGCCTTTGGGATTTCGATGAGGTTCGCATCAAGTGGAATATAGTCACCCATCTCCACAACATCCCACATGTCAATATGGCTAGATTCAAAGAATGCTATCATTCTTTGTTTCCAGTAATCATATTTGACACCCTTGAAGAATAGTGGTCTGTTCACAGCTTGTCCCTCGTTTTCCATCTTTCTTAGGATCTTTCCTCTGTACTGCTAAGTACTCAACCCAAGAGGCCGAGCTCTGATGCCAACTGAAATACAGAGAAATACACTAGAAGGCGGGGTTGAATAGTGTGTTTATAATTTCTTCGAAAATCTTTAACAAACTTGAAGATAGTATATCTTAAGTTTTACAAGAACTTAGTAAAACAGAAGATTATGCTATCGTCCAGCGGTTCAAAAGCAATAGTCCAATGAAACTGCTTTTTCTTGCTTTTCGTTAGAACACACGTAAAAGATTATCATAGATAAAATGTGTAAAGAAACACTTTCGTGGTATGTTGAAAAGATAGTTTAAGAGATATGCAAATAAGCTAGAAAGCGAGAGAATATAACACTTAGTTTTATACTGGTTTACTCAACTGAGCTACGTCCAGTTCTCCTTCAAAAACTTTTGAAGGGTTCTACTAATCAAGATCTGATTACTCTCAAGTATTCTAACCTTGCCACTTCTGGCTACAAGTATTCTCTAGGCCACTCCTGGCACACCTTTAATCTCCCCCTGAGATTAAAACAAACCCAAGTATTCTTTAACACTAAGCCACTCCTGGCTTTCCAAACATAAATGTTTGAGTATAGAAAGAAAGAGTAACTCTCACAGAGAGAATATTACAATAAACACGAATACATAGAATCACTTAGCAAAGCTAAGTAGAAAGCTCTTTTTGCTTAAGTGTTGATCGTCCAGTCATTTTGACAGAGTTTCGGCTCTTTTTCAATGTTTTCGTCGTTTTGATGCAGGAGCTGGTTCCTCTATATATAGGAAGCTTGGTGTAAAGTATCCGTTGTGGGATCTGTTCCTTTGCCAAAAGCGGTTCTCTCCAAAGCATGTGACCGTTGTCACGTTTTGACTTGGGGTGGAGAGATAGAGGAGACAGCCGTACATGTAGTGCCTCTGCTACTTGTACTTTTTCTGCAGTCAGAAGCTTCTATGTTCTTGTTCAATACTATTCGAAAGTTCAAATAGATTTTCATGTTATAATGAGAGAGAATTTTCGTTGCATAGCAGAGAATCTTCATCGAAAATGTATTGTTATATTATATTAATTTTAAGATAGAAAACATAGTGTGTAGCTTATACAGATATTGGATGCTCGCTTTTACAAGAGCATTGGACGCTCGCTTTTACAAAACGTATCTGGACACTTTCCTTATTGAAACATAAAGTCGAGGTTTGAGAGATACAATACCATTGTGGCATTGGACAACGTAGATCCTATAACACTCAAACAAGACCATTAGATACTTCAAAATTTATCCTTTAATTGTTATCATCAAAATCGAAATCCGAGGGGTTGGACATCGTCCAAGGTCTTAGAACCTAACATAAAGTTTTCTAACAATCAAGATAAAAACGTGTTTGGGGTTGGATTTCATGTTACCTCTCCTTACTTGCATTCAAGATAGTTAACAAAATTCAAGATCAACAATCATTCATTAATCATTAATATCCCTAAAATCCTAATTCCTTAGTGACTAAAGGCTAGTAGATGCTTATTTGTTGGGCGTTAAATTGGATAACATTTTCATTGGTGATCAGAAACTCAATGTGAACGTACCAAGGTTTGATTGAGGAACGCTGCACAGAAAGCGACTGCCTGATGATTTACGATAATCTTCATCGAGCATCGCATAGGGAATTGCCTTGGACTCACCAAAACTTTATGCCTTAGGCTGTTTCCCATGTTGGTCGAGGAGGTGATGGTAACATAAAAAACAAAGGCAAGGGCAATATTCAAATTAAGGTCATGGAGGAGATGATGCAAGGGTTACGTGCTTCTTATGTGGGTAGGGTTGCAAGGGGTGGAGATATATATATATATTATGCAACAAAAACTACATACCGAGGGGATTTTCTTGATCCGAGCCACAACTTTAGGAGAAAATCTTATGCTTCTTAAGCCAACAGAATCATATGATGATGCGAGTCTGATGGAGGAGGGTAAGCAATGGGTGGAGGAGTGGTTTGACGAAATTATAGCCTGGAATCTGCAAATTGTTGACAATGAATGTTTGGTATTGGTAAAGGTGTTTGGAGTACCAGCCCATGCTTGGGTAGACAATTTCTTCAACTATTATCTGCTGGGTTAGGTGATTTTATATAGATGATGCAACAGCAAACATGGCATGTATGGATATGGCAAGAGTTTTAATTCGGGTTAAAGGTCAGGTCTCCATTGATCGTTGTTCGAGGGTTCAAAATAATGATGTTGTGTTTGAAATTAGAATGATTGAAGAAATGTCAAAGAATTGGTCTCCTTTTTCCTCCAGTATTTCTTAGGAAAAGTTTGTTTCAGCGACGAGTTCGTCGGAAGATTCCTTCAACGATGATCCTGACGAGTTGGATTACTAGAATGATGATGAATCGGTGATGGGGGGATGCAATTTTTTGAATTTGAATTTGAATCCTAAACCAAATTAGAGGGAGTTATCAAAGGCGAATATGGTGGGATTTGATTCTGGTAATCATTTTGAAGAGTCGGGGATGAAGGGAGAGAGTTTAGACACTAATGGTAGAAGGAATAAGGAGGAGAAGTGGGGCCAGGGCCCTGATGGCACATGCAAGGATATTACATAGGGGTCGTGTAATAGTGGGAAACTATCAAACCCAACTTTAAATAAAAGGTGTCTATAGGTTTTGGAAAGATGCAAGGCAAATTGTTGAGTTATAAATAGTGAGGGCCAATCTCACGTAAATCCAAGTCTTTCTTTTGGGTGTTCGGCGAACAATTCGAGTCATGCCGGGAGCAGTAGCATTTTGGAGGTTTCTAATGAGCATGTGGCTCGTAAGCTTTGAAAAATGGCGAAAGAACTAGGAGTCGATGGCAAAGAGTCAGATGCAATTTATATACAACACATCCAGAATCTGGAGGATAGGGATCATCAAGTGGCGATGGCAAGTGGGATGCAGATAGATGCACCATGAGGGTAGGGGCGACCCAACGGTGAGTGAGGCCTACAGCAGATTTTAAGAAAAATATTTTATTTTAAATGAGATAGCTATATAGTAGGCCTTTTTTGCCAACATACATGGACTTTTTGTCAACATATAAGGCATTTTTGCTTTCTAAAAACTAATAGAAAATCATTTTTTTGGTTGGTGGGCCTAAAGCTTGAGCTTTAGTTGCTTTACCCTTAGGCCAGCCCTACATCAGGGTTCTCTCTTTGAACACTAGGGGGTTAAAGGATCAATATGTAACAATCACATGTTAGATCCCTTATTCATGTGGAGGCAGCAAATATTTGTTTTTTTGTAGGAGACTAAGTGTACGTGGATTCTGGTATGTTAATGAGACTGTGGGGAAGGATGGATTTCGATTACTTGGCTCGGGAGTCAGAAGATCGTTCAAGTGGACTCATCTCTATTTGGAGGCAAGGCATACGTTCCATAAAATTCTCATTTATGGGTGAGGGTTTTGTTGGATTTTGTGGCATTTGTTTTCAAACAGGGGTTTTGTGTCACTTTGTTAATGTGTACTCGCCCTATATAATGGAAGGAAAGCAAAAATTGTGGGCAGATTTGCTTATGTCTAAACATGGTTTCGGAGGGGATTTGTGGAGTATAGGTGGAGATTTCAACGTAGGTCTCAAGATTACAGCAGAGAGCATGCGGAATTCCAGGATTTCATACACAATATGGGTTTGATAGATCTACCTATTTTGGGTAAAGTTTTACTTGGTTTTGTGTTGATGGCTCAGCAATGAGCTGTCTAGATTGCTTCCTTGTGATAGAAGAATTGTCTTCTTTGTGGGGATTATCTACTCAAAGAGTTGGCAAGAAAGATTTTTCGGACCATTGTCCGGTTATGCTGAGTAGTGATAGTCAAAATTGGGGCCCTAAACCATTCAAATTTTTTAATTGTTGGGTGGAGAATCCTGGATTTGTTGGGATGGTTTCTAATTGGTGGATAGACTATCAGGTGGTTGGCCAAAGCTTTTTTCATTTAAAGAAAAACTTAAATTGTTAAAAACAAAGCTGCGACAATGGCATAAGGAGGTATTTCAGGGGATGTCACAGGAGATTGAGCAGAAGGTGGATGATATGGATATGTTGGATGCACGAGTGTGTGAAGAGGTAGATGTGGATGTTAGTGAGATGAGGGTTCTAACGGAAGGGTTTTGGAGATGTCTGAGAATCAAAGAGAGCATGATTGCTCAGAAGTCTAGAGCTAGATGGATCAGGGAAGTGAATTGCAGAGAACACACTAGAAGGGGGTTGAATAGTGTGTTAGATAAAAAGGAAATCTTTTTGCAAAGATGGAGATATCTTAACTTAGATTTTACAAGGAACTTGTAAAATACAGAGTTACAACTATCGTCCAATAGTTCAAAATAACAGTTCTAGGAAACTGCATTTTCAAGTTATCGTCCAAGCGAGAAACAAAGTCTTTTCACAAATAAGTATAAGTTTATAAAGGAAACTTGTGCGTTTAATGCGAAGAGATAACATAAGAGATAACGGGTAAGCTAAAAGCAATAGAGTAAAAACACTTGGTTTATATTGGTTCACTCAACCTGAGCTATGTCCAGTTCTCCTTCAAAAATAACCTTTTGAAGGGTTCCACTAATCAAAACTTTGATTACAAACAAGTATTCTCTACCCTGCCACTTCTGGCTACAAGTAGGCCACTTCTGGCACACCTTTAATCTCCCCTTGAGATTAAAACAACACCCAAGTATTCTTTATCACTAAGCCACTCCTGGCTTTCCAAACAAACAGTTTGATTACAAATATCATATCAACTCTCACAGAGAGGATATTACAATGTAAAACAAATTACACATAATAACTTAGCAAAGCTAAAAAGTTGCTCTTTTTGCGCAAATAATGGTCGTCCAAACATTTTGGCAGATTTTCAACTCTTTGAAAAACTTATGCTTCATTTTTTTTCTTCATGAGCTTGATCCTCTATATATAGGCCTCCGTGCGAAGGTATCCGTTGTGGGATCTGAGCCTTGGTCAAAAACTGTTCTCTCACAATCATTTGACTGTTATCACGTGTCAGCTTGGGGTGGAGAGAGAAAGGGACAACAGTACATGCAGTGCCTCCACTACTTGTAGGTTTTTGCAGAGAGAAGTTATTATGTCTCCTGTGGTACACTTTTTGAATATTCAAATGAAATGTCACATATGAAAAGGGAGGGAATAACAAAACATTCCAAAGAATTAGCATCGAAAAGCTTAAGTGTACTATCTGACATAATGGACGCATTATATAACTATTTGATAGAAAAGGTTTATGTAAGTTATATAAGTGATCGGACTCTTCTCAAATGGACGCAGTGTTTGCACACTGGTTTTCGCAAAGCATTGGATGCTTGTTTTTGAAGCAGCATATTGGACACTGTGTAACACCCTAAATCCGGGTTTACATATATTCTCATTTTAAACTTATTATTCAATAGGCGTGTTACTCTATTCAATTCTTGTAAAAGAAAGAAGAGATCCTTTATTTATTTATTTTCTAAAACGCGATAGCTTGTTTGTTTAATTGTGCAAATCAAGTGTAATTATGAAACATAACTTGAAATTTTACCAAATTGTTAAAAACTTTTTATTTCAATTTTTATTTTGAAAGTTGCGCTTTACTTAATAATTAAAAACAAGTTATTTAAGTTTGCAAGAAAACTATGTAACGTTGTTCAATTATAAATGGGCACTTAATTTCGAATTAAGTAGAATGAATAAAACGAGATATTTTTCTGTTACAAGATATATATATATATATATATATATATATATATATATATATATATATATATATATATATATATATATATATATATATATATACATAAAGTAGAGAATTTCAAAACCCAAATATTTTCTGGAGTAATAGTAATATATACATTCCCAAAGTGCATACCAAATACATAGGGTAATAGAGTACGAAAGCTGAATGTTGTAACATCCCTCGTTACATTACTCGGAAACATACATAAAGCGCTTTGTATTTAATTTTAATAAAACTCTTGTTTAATTTATTCATGAAAATCCATGTGAGTTTTTTACGTGTTGAAAACATCTTTGGATAACTGTGGAAATTAAAATATAAGCACCAATATGAAAAGAAATATAACTTAATCATTATTCAAGATGTTCTTACAAGGTTGATAAATATAACTAAAGGTTAATACAACTGAAATATCCAAAAGATAAATCATTAAAGCAACATAAGATAACTACAAATAGAGAACACTGACCAACTTATCCCATCAAAGCAGCACCTAACATAAATCTAGTCCCCACCCTCGCAATCGATCTCAATAGGATGGCGGTCATCGCCCCCAGGTATAAGAGGTGACGGAGGCGGACATATGTACTCATCGGTGAGTCCAGGATTCACAATGGGCTAATCCCAGTTAGGTACATAGAATATTCTAGCAGGAAAGATAAGCTCAGCCGATACTATCAGTGTGCCTATTGTTGGTGGCTTAAGAATGATGAGATCTCCTTGATAGTAACATCTACCATCGCCGCTATGGAAAAACCACTGGCTAGTCGGGCTGAACGTTTCTTCCATGTTCCATGCTGCTGGGTCCATCTATGTGTAACAAAAATAAAGGGAAATGGGGTGAGGTCATATTCTTTCGATGTCACCCCATGGAAAGAGTAGAGAACTTTTCTCATTCCAGCACACAACAAACAACATAGTACACACACACACACACACAGATATATATATATATAGTAGAAATGTCTAGGTATCCTAAGTCTCATCCTGTCATCATCATCTTCTTTACAACATCATCACTGTATGGATCTATACTCTTGGTTGATCGCACTGATCATGATTCAACCTTTGGGAAGCGATGAGCAGTAAGTATACCTCAACCCTGCCACAGTCCCATACCTGTGTAGTCAACATCCATCTTGGTACGCTAACACCAATACCGGTTGTCAGATAAATAATCTCAGTACGAGTTACTTTCCAAAATACTCAGCGAATCATTTTCAAAAGAGGTATACCTCCGCGTCATCATAGGTTGTCTCTGCATTTATCGGGATGTTACGAGCTGGCACTATCAGTCCCGAAATGTAGGGGGTCGACCTACCCATTGGGATGTCACACACTTGATGCCTTCCATCCCTTAGACCTCTTACCTGGGCCACGCATCTCAACTCACGGTGTACCAAACCGTAGCTTCCCACACCACATCCAATCGTACCTTCTGTCCAACGTGGCTAATCCAAGTCCTCAAGGCTCTAAGGTACTTACTCTCAGAATATTTCCACAGAGTAAAACTACTCATAAGGGTCATTCTCACCCTTTAGCAATTTATATAAAGGATATAGTACGAGAAACATCAATAAATAATAATCTTGGTACACTATCAATCATTCCAAGTCATAACAATTTCATACACATGATATAATGTGTTTTAACGGTGACAACATATTAAACGCGTTCACATATTTACACTTAACAAATACTCGTAATTATACATAATTCCCATTTCAACTTATTATTTTCCTTGCTTTTCTTTTCAAAACATTATGGAAATAATTACATTTAATATTTGTTACTATAAGAAAATTATTATAATAAAATCATACACAAGTATATAATCTCAAATATTTGATATCTCAATTATACTTAATTTCTTTATAAAATAATAGTCATTCGTAACTAAAAATATAATTTATTTATTTAAATAAGTTTGGAATATATATATAAAGGTTACTTATGATAACAAACATTTCAAATATAAAATAATAATGTTGTCAACCTATAAAATTTAGTTTTTATTTAAATAAAACATTTCACATACAATTGATAATAATCACTTGTAATAATAATTCTCCCTAAAATAAAGGACTTTCATAGTTATAATTTCAATATAATTATGTAACAACAATATATCTCAAAAATATAATTTTCCTCGTACAAGTTATGTAAAGAAATATGTATCTTTCATAGTTTAATAACATCATTATACTTAATAATAATTAAAATAAAGAAAACACTAACAAGGGATCATTAAAATCACTCCCACTTCTAGGATTAAAGGACTGAATTCTTGATTTTCTTACTACACTCATCATGTTCATACTTGTTCTTACAAATTCATCATAACATTCATCCCAATTTCAATATTTAATCCATACACATTTAGAATAATAACATACAAACAATTATAGAAATATATATCATGCATATATAAGATCAAACCATGAAATGAGAGGACTTTGAGGTCCATCTCCACACTCACATAGAATAACATTTTAATAATACAACCTCACCCATACCTATTTCTCCTAAGTTTGGATGAAGTTGAAAGCCTCTTCTTCCTTTCCCTCAAGCACGTGCTCAACACCACCACCACTAAAGAGAGCTCCAAAAGCTTCCTTCTCTCTAGTTTTTTTTCCTGACCTTTCTAACTTCTCTCTAGGAAGGTGTGTTTGAAATACAGAGAATCATACTAGAAGGGGGGGTTGAATAGTGCGTTAGATAAAACTTTAAAGTTTTTTCGCAAAGATGGAGATTTTCCAACTTAAGTTTTACAAGGAACTTGCAAAACAAAAATTGTAGTTATCGTCCAGTTGTTTAAAATAACAGTTCAATGGAACTGCATTTTGATGTATCGTCCAAGCACGAAGTAAAACATTTTTTTGCAAATATAAAGTAAAGAGACTTGTGCGTATAATGCGAAGAAACAACTTAAAGAATAACTGGTAAGCTTAAAAGCGATAGAGTAATAAACACTTGGTTTATATGGTTCGCTCAATCTGAGCTACGTCCAATTCTCCTTCAAAAACCTTGAAGGGTTCCACTAATCAAGTCCTGATTACAAACAAGTATTATAAACTCTGCCACTTCTGGCTATAAGTATTCTCTAAGCCACTTTTGGCACACCTTTAATCTCAGGGGAGATTAAAGAACACCCAAGTATTCTTTGTCACTAAGCCACTCCTGGCCTTCCAAACAACAGTTTGTTTACAAGTTAATAGATAACTCTCACTAAGAGAATATTACAATGTAACTTGAATACACCGAATAACTTAGCAAAGCTAAGAAAAATGGTTTTTTTTGCACAAGTATAGGTCGTTCAATCGTTTGAGCAGAGTTTCAGCTCTTAGAAAACTTGAATATTTTGTTGTTGAATCCTAGAGCTTGATCCTCTATTTATAGGTGACTTGGTGAAGATATCCATTGTGGGATCTGAGCCTTTGCTAATAATCGTTCTCTCACAATCATGTGACCATTGCTACATGTCAGCTTGGGGTGGAGAGAGGGAGGAGACAACAGTACATGCAGCGCCTCCACTTTAGTACGGTTTTTGCAGAGAGAAGCTTTTCTGTCCCCTATAGTACACTTTTCAAATTTTCAAATGAAATGTTACATATGATAAGCAAGGGAATAAGGAACATTTCAGAGAATCAACATTGAAAAGCATAAGTGTACTTTTACACAATCATGGACGCATTATATAACTGTTTGATAGAAAAGATAGTGTAGTTTATATAAGCGCTGAACGCTTCTTCGAATGGACGCAGTGTTTACACACTGGTTTTCACAAAGGATTGGATGCTTATTTTATAACAGCGCATTGGACGCTGGGTTTTATACTTAGAAAACAAGTTTCCATTTACTCATTGGACGCACTGTACACATAGCTATATCTTGTTTGTGTTTGAGAAATACAATACCATTGACGCATTGGATGGTGTGGTACCTAAAATACTCAAACATAAGACATTAGATTCTTCAAAATTTAATCTCATTTGTTATCATCAAAACTGAAGTTTGAGGGGTTGGACATCGTCCAAAGTCTTAGATTCTAACAATCTCCCTCTTTTTGATGATGACAAATAATGCTAAATTTTGATGCAAGCAAATACATAATCATAAAAAGATATCAGAGCAATGTTTATATGAATGATTATGCTATGCCAGTAGGTGTTGATAGGGTGAAAATGTATGAAATGAAGTACTCCCCCTGAGTTCAACATTTCTTATGCATTTTATAAGATATATCAGATAAAATAGCATGTAAACAATATATCAGAAATAACGGGTATCAGAGTGAAAAACATATCACAGATATGGATGCGAAGTTTATGATCAATGACACCTCATATATATTAAATGAACAACCAATAGAGTTTCACAGAGTAGTGTAAGTAAAAAAATACTCTATGACATCAAAATCCCAAAATTCTCCCTCTTTGTCATCAACAAAAATGGATCGAAAGATGGAAAAATGATTAGACCATCATGGTCACTTAGGGCTGTTGAGGTGGATCTTGTGGTGGAAGTGGTTGCTCTGGTGGTGCTTGAGGTGGTGGTGCAGGTTGTTCAACAGGTGGTTGCTGTGGATACTGCTGAGGCATATGTTGAACCGGATGAACTAGATGAGCAACAATGCCAATGAGATTTGTTGTTGTTGACTGGATCTGAGTTACCAACATCTGTGAGAGTTGCATGAACTAATCAGCTATAGTATTTTGCATCATTAATCTATGTTGTGCAGCTTCAGCTTGTTGCCTCTCCTGGAAAGCACGAAGAGCAGACTCTGTCTCAGTTTGCTGTTGCCTAAGAGCTTGTTGCATAATCTCTTGGACTCGATCTTCGAAGACACCTTGAGGTTCAACAAATCGCAAGGGAACGATAGCCCTTGGACTTGAGGAACTGGCATGCACAACTTGTCTCGTTCAAGAATATGCTTCATTGGACGCATTAGCAACAGGTATATTGGTAGCAACCTCAGGAGTAGCCTTGTCAGCTATAGACTCTGGTGGTTGTGGCGCTTCAATCTTAACCACTAGTTGCATTTCTTCATCTTTGGATGCTTTAGATTGAACGGTTTGCTCCTCATGTGAAGTTACAAAGTGGTCAACATCCACTTGTACTTCATTTTCCAAGTTTAGTTGGATAAACACCTCATTTACTTTCGCAGAAGCTTCGTCTAGTTCGGCTTAAGTAACTTGTGGTTTGGCAACCTCTTTTGCTTTTCTTTGCATAGCTCTTTCAGCATTTTCTATTTCAATCTGCTCTAGACGAGCTTTCTCAGCCTCTACTGCTCTTTGTCTTTCAGCTTCTTCTTGCTAGGCTCTTTCATCTTCAGCCTTTTATTGTTCATGAAGCATCTGAATCTCTTGTACAAACTTAGCACGGTCAATGTGACGAATATCATATACTTTGTTGGTTCTGATGATTGGCAGTGTCCTTAAGACATCAAGAAAATCATCATTATCAGTCAGAAAGCAAGCAAAGGTATTAGAGAAATGATACGTCTTGACTGGGCGCAGGACTTCAAGGCCTTCTGGTGGATGAATGAGACCTTGTTTGGAGCAACCAGAACTTGAAGCCTTTTGTGTATCTTCCCATAAGATCTGCTGCCAGAATGTCTTGGCTTCGTACATGTCAAGTGGTCTTGTGAGCTTGCCGGATTTGTCAAATAAATGCTTCCATTGCTTAGATGAAAACTTCAGTTCAATCTTTTCATTTCTGGACGGCATCTCAGTACTATAGTATTTGAAGCCTTTCTTCTTTCCAGCATCACAAATAGGTAGTCTGGGACATACCTTATCAAGAACAAACTTGATATCAGTTGAGCGATTGATGTGGAGTTGAGGAGGATAGGCTAGTGCTTGATCTTGCAGATACATTTGTTGGAGCAATTTGTCAAGATCATTATAGTCATTTGGTTGAAAACTTAACACTGGAGTTCCAGGGGGAAGTGGTAGGAACTTGGTGATGGGGGTCTAGAGCTGAATATCCTTGACCCATCTTATTTTAGGAACTTGTGGAGACTTGGAATGGTCCAAGCTTTCTTTATAGGCTAATTGTAATTCAGCAATCATTTCTATATCTATGTTGGTAGTGGTTGGCTTCTTTGGAGCGGGTTTCTTCTTTGATTATGGTTTGCCAGATTTATCAAGCAGTGGCCTAGCATACTTGGATGCTATCTCTACCTCTGGTTCAGGAAGCTCTTCAGCTACTAGACGCACCATTTGCTGAGTACAGTTGGACATGTATGAGGGCGCTCCATCCTAACCAAGTTTGGATAAGATTCTCTTATCCATGTTGGTGGAGGATTGCAAATGACGATTCCTTATGGTAGTGAAGCATAGGTTGCAGATTGAGGATGAATATAATCATACCTCATCCAGTCTGGTGCAGTAACTTCAGAGAAATTTCGCTCAAGTGGTTCCTGAAGAGATCTCCAAATTACATCTTTCTTCTTGCAGTAGTTATATTCATTCCTTGTGAAGAATGCAACAGGGAACCTTTCTCTATCAATCTCTTCTTTTGTCTTCAATTGAACCTTGGATGGAATGATCCAAGGTGTCCATGCATCTCTCTAAGCATCTTTTGGACGCACAGCTCTTGTTTTAGATCTAGCTTGAGAGGTGGACGTTGTACTAGTGCAGCACTTGTTGAAGTAGCTGGTGGAGCAGTGGTGGATTCACTTTCTGTATCTTGTGATAGAGGGGGTGGTATGGGAAGTTTTCTTGGTCTTGCTGCCTGAGTTTTGATTCTCTTAGGCACATTAGCAGGGAAAGCAGAATCTCCTGCTTTGGACGTTGCATATACCTTCTGTTTCTTCTGCGGTCCAGACTCAGCTTCTTCTGCCTTTCGCTTGATTTGGCCAATTAGCACATGATCATCATCATCAGAGTCGCTCATTATCTTCAATTTGCATACTTTGGGCTTTTTTGGTACAGGTTTCACTGAAGCAGTCTTTGGACGCTGCTCAACTTATGCAGGTTTGGACGGAGCAGTCCTTGTACGCTTCTCAGCCTGTGCAGGAGAGTTGGACGGTGCAGGTGCAACATTTCTCTTCTTAGTTCTTTCTTTTTCTACTTTTTCTTCTTGCTACTGTGACATTTTCCTTGTCACCTTCCTAGTTTCCTGATCTCTCATCAGCTTCTTGATCTTCTTTCCAAGACCCAAGAAATCTATTTCCTCTTCTTCATCATTTTGAATGAGGCTACTTTGCTCATGTCTCTTCTTGTTTATGCTTTCTTTGTCCAATTCCCTCAGGACCTTTGCAGTAAGCTTGATCTTCATGGGCTTTATGTTAGACTCCCCAAATCTCTGTTGGGTTGCAATCAGCTCTCCTTTCCTCGTAATTTCCTCATTTTCAGCATCGTCCAATTCATCATAGAAGCGCTGATAAACTTTCTTATCCCAGAAAATTTTATTCAATAGTGCAGCATAAAAAATATCATAATTATCACTTATTGTCTTCATCATCCTCATAATGTTGAAGTAGATGGCTTATGGTAGGTTGAATGGAATGCCTTCCATCAAGTGAAATATCACGAACTTGTGTAAGTCCGTGACTGAGTCCTTAGACCCAGCTTTGTGCAGGATACTCTTGTTGCACACCTGCTGCCAGATTTTGGCTTCTTCACGCATATTTTTGTATTCAATCTTCTCTTCTTCAGCAGTCTTGTTGTTGTAGAGCACCTTACTCACATGTTTGCCATATTTCTCAGCCCAGTTTAGTCTGTACTGATTCTGTTCCCTGATACAGCCAGTAACTTTAGCTATGGACTCAGTGGACAGAATCACTTCTCGTTCCAGCACTGTTGATACTATCTGTCTTTGAGTCTCGAACCTTGCATTCCTCTAGAACATTCTGATAAGTTCTGGGTATATCTTCTGATTTTCATTGAAGTAGCCCCTTTTTCCGTACTTCAGCAGGCTTACCTCAATATTGAGACCAAGACCCTCAAGGTATTTGATGTCGAAGAAGTGCTCTATATGAACAGTAGCAGCTCCTTGAGTAACGATGGTGGTTTCAGGGTAGGTAAGGATGTCAATTTCAGAGGCAGTTGATTCATCTGAGTTCGACATTGTAGTAAAGGTTGGATTTTTAGGTTAACTGGAGAGTGTTTAGGTTGGTTTGAGAGAGAGAAAGAGAATGCTTAAGGTAGTAGATGATCTCAGAGTAGGGAAATTGGTAAAGTATTTTTTTGAGTGGATTTGACAGCTTAAGTATGGGCTCTGTTTGGAGAACATGAAATGGTTTTGGGCTTGATGAATATTTGAAATTTGAGGTTATGCCACTAAACCCACCATGATGAGGTGTGTTGAGGTTATGGGTAACTGTGTACAGTTATCAACAGTTAAGTGACTCAGCATAGAGCATTTAATCACACTTACTCAAAATGAAACCATTTTAGCCCCGTTGTAAAATATGGTAAATGAAAACACATAATAGAAAAACATCGTCCAGACATTGGACTTAATTGTAACACATGCAATGCACATGCATGACTAGGTGACCTTTGGACATGTCCATTGGACGCAGTAGTCATTGGACGCTACATATGGATATTAATCATTCCTTTACAAAGTCCATTCCAAGTCTATTCCTTAGAAGGATTAGCTTGTCTTCAGTAAGGGGTTTTGTAAATATATCAGCTAGCTGATTATCTGTGGTTACAAACTGTAATTCCACAGTCCATTTCTGAACATGGTCTCTTATAAAGTGATGTTTAATTTCTATATGTTTTGCCCTTGAAAGCAATATGGGGTTTTTGGAAAGATCAATTGCAGCAGTGCTATCACAAAAGATAGGAATGTTACTCTCATATACACTGTAGTCCTCAACTTGATGCTTGATAAATAAGATTTGAGAGCAGCACTTTGCAGCTGAGATATACTCTGCTTCGGTAGTAGATAGTGCAATGGTTCCTTGCTTCTTGCATATCTAGGAGACTAAGTTTCCACCAATGAAGTGATATCCTCCACTAGTGCTTTTTCTTTCGATTCTATCTCCAGCATAATCAGCATCGTAGTATCCAACTAATATGAAATCTTTCTACCTTTTGAAATATAGACCAAGATTAGTTGTTCCAATAAGATATCGAAAAATTCTTTTAACAATAGTTAAATGAACTTCCCTTGGATCAGATTGAAATCTGCCACATAAGCATATACTGAACATAATGTCAGGTCAGGACGCTATGAGGTATAGGAGTGATCCTATCATTCCTCTATATAAGGTGTTGTCCACCTTCTTTGAACTATCCTCCAGCCCAAGTACTGTTGTTAGATGCATAGGGGTCTTCATTGGCTTTGCATCGTCCATCTTGAACTTCTTCAGAAGCTCCTTTACATACTTGGTTTGATGTATGTATACGCCTTTATCAGTTTGTTTCATTTGCAATCCGAGGAAGAATTTCAGTTCTCCCATCATGCTCATGTCAAACTCTATTTGCATTAACTTAGCAAATTCCTCACATAGAGATTCATTAGTAGCACCGAATATGATATCATCAACATATATTTGAGCAATGATAAAATTAGAGTTATAATCTTTGTGAAACAAAGTAGTGTCTACTTTTCCTCTTGAAAACCATTTTCTGAAAGAAATGAGCTGAGTTTTTATACTAAGCTCTTGGTGCTTGCTTCAGTCCATATAAAGCTTTGTTAAGTTTGAAAACATGATTAGGAAAAGCATCACTTTCAAACCCTGGGGGTTGTTCCACATAGACTTCTTCTTTTATCAGTCCATTGAGGAATGCACTTTTTACGTCCATTTGATATAGCTTCATATTGCTATGAGCTGCAAATGATAGTAAAATGCAAATTGTCTCAAGACGTGCTACAGCTGCATAAGATTCAGTATAGTCTATACCTTCCTGTTGTGAGTAACCTTTGGCTACTAGCCTGGCTTTGTTTCTCACAACTTTACCTGTTTCGTCCAACTTGTTTCTGAACACCCACTTAGCTCCTACAGCTTCTTTGTCATCAGGGAGTTCTACAAGCTTCCAAACATCGTTCTTTTGAAATTGGTCAAGTTCTTCTTGCATAGCTTTGACCCAACTTTCATCTTCCAAGACATCGTCCACAGTCTTAGGTTCTATTTGTGATATGAGTGCAGTGTGACCTTGTTGAAGCGAAGATCTAATTTTGACTTTATCCTTTGGATCACCAATGATTTGATCTTCTGGATGATGCTTCTTCATATGCCAGTTACATCCAGTTGGTTCCCTTTGTTCTTCTATTGGACCGTCCAAGGGAGCATTGGACTCTTCAACTAAGACATCACTGTTGGACGCGTCTGATGACTTCTTTGCATTGTCCAACCTGAGTTTTGCAAATGATTCATCTAGCTTTGGTAATTTCTTATCAGGCTTAGTGTCATTGAACTTCACATGGATAGCTTCTTCAACAACCAAGGTTCAAGAATTATAAACTCTATATGCCTTTGAAGTTTCTGAGTATCCAAGCAATATTCCTTCATCACACTTAGAGTCAAACTTTTCCAAGTTATCCTTAGTGTTTAGAATGAAACATTGACATCTGAATGGATGGAAGTAGGATATGTTGGGTCTTCTCCCTTTCCACAATTCATATGAAGTCTTTTTCATGATAGGTCTAATATAAATTCTGTTTTGTAAATAACAGGCAGTATTCACTGCTTCAGCTTAGAAGTGTTTAGGGGTTGAATTATCATTCAACATGGTTCTGGCCATCTCTTGGAGTGACTTGTTCTTCCTCTCAACAACACCATTTTGTTGAGGCGTCCTAGGTGTTGAGAAGTTGTGATGGATACCATTAACCTCACAGAACCTTTGGAAACTTTCATTTTCGAATTCTCCCCCATGATCACTTCGAATTGAAGTAATGCATACTCCTTTCTCATTTTGAACTCTTTTACAGAAATTATAGAAGACCTTAAAAGACTCATCTTTGTGAGATAGGAACGTGACCCATGTCCATCTTGTATAGTCATCCACTACGACCAATCCATATCTCTTACCACTTACTGAGGCTGTTCTTATAGGTCAAAACAAATCAATGTGTAACAGCTTAAGAGGTCTAGAAGTGGAGACAATGTTTTTTCTTTTAAAAGAACTTTTTACTTGTTTCCCTTTCTGACAAGCTTCACAAAGAAGATCATCTTTGTATGACATACTTGGTAATCCTCTCACGAGGTTATGCCTATTAAGCTTTGAGATTAATCTCAAGCTGGCATGCCCAAGCTTTTTATGCCATAGCCAATGATTTTCTTTAACTGAAACTAAGCATGACACATTTTGACTTGATAGTTCCCCAAGTTCAATCTTGTACAGATTACCTTGCCTCTTTGCAGTAAACAGAAGGGATCCATTAGAGTTCTTGACTATACATTCACCTTTGTTAAAGGCAACATCATATCCATTGTCACATAATTGACTTATGCTCAGAAGATTGTGTTTGAGACCTTTAACATAAAGAACATTATCAATAGAGGGATAGGGTGGCATACCAATCTTACCTACGCCAGCTATCATCCCTTTCTGATTCCCTCTGAAAGTGACTGTCCCACCAGTCTTGGGTTGGAGGCTTTGGAACATACACCTTTCTCTTGTCATGTGATGCGAGCACCCACTGTCCAGGTACCATGACTGGAGTTTCTTTCCTGCTGTTAAGCATGTCTGCAACAGGAACAATTTTATCCTTAGGTACCCAGATTGACTTGGGTCCTTTCTTGTTAGTTTGAAGGGCACTGGACGCTCCATTCTTAGGAAGATGTCTGCATTTGGACGTTATATGTCCAGGTTTCCCGCAAAAGTAACAAACATCTACATCTTCGTCATGAATATATTTCTTTCCCTTATATCCATGTCCTGACCTGTCATTGGGTATCTTACAACCTTCGTATTTTAAAAGCATGTTAAGGTTGTCAGATCCCTTGACAAAGTTGGACAGATCCTTCTTTAGGTTGTCAATCTCTTCATGAAGTTTCACAACATTATGTGGTTGACCTCTTTAGGAAGTATCTACTTCAACTTTCAAAAGCTTCTCAACTAGCCTTTTGTTTTCTGCTTTGAGAGTTCAAATCTCTATGGAAAGCTTCATCTATTTAGTCCTTGATTCCTCATAGGACTTATAAGCATGATTGCAATCATTCCATAGGGTTCGTCTGTCCATATTTAAGGCTTCATGTTCTTTTGAGAGCTCTATAAACTTTTTTTGCAAATCTTCCTTTTCACTTTCAAGTTGTTTGAAACTGTTTTCTAAAACTTCTTTTTCTTTTGAAAGTGATTTGGACGATTTCTTCAAAGTTTTGTAGGCCTTTGATAAAACAGAAGAGTTCGAAAGTAAATCATGATAAGCTTCTTGAAGTGATTTTAAATTGTTAAAGTCTACCTCATCTTCCTTTTCTGGTTCGGAAGAATCTGATGTAGTGTCTACCATCAGACATATGTTTACTTCTTCCTCCTCTTCATCATCCGATGATGAGTCATCGTCTAGGTCATCCCATGTGGACATCAGAACCTTCTTTCCCTTCTTTTTGTTAAAGACTTTCTTCTTCTTGTCCTTGCTCTTCTCAAGGTCTGGGCATTCTGATTTTAAATGTCCGGGCTTCTTGCATTCATAGCACACGATTGGACTCTTCTCCTTCTTCTCCTTGAGTCCTTTCTTGTTCAGGTTTCTCCATCTGGATCCACCTTTCTTCTTCCACATAGAGTGGATTTTCTTGGATATGAAGGATACCTCATCACCCTCGTCTGAGTCATCATCTTTAGATTGCTCATCTAATGATACTTCAGCTTGCATGGCTTTGGACAATGGTGCTTTCTTTGGCTTCTGGACATTGAGTGCCAGAGACTTGCTTTTCTTTGCATCACCATTCTTCTGCAGTTCCAGCATGCATTTTAAGGATTCCCACAAGCTCTTCTAAGGACATTTCATCCAGTCCTTTGGTTGCTCTCAAAGCTGTAATCTGTGGTCTCCATTGCCTAGGCAAACTCTTCAGAATTTTGTCAATATGTTCATAGTTATTGTAATCTTTACCATGTGCTCTAAGCTCATTTAGTATGGTTTGAAACCGTTCAAACATACTTTGTATGTCCTCGTTTCCCTCCATACTAAGCAGTTCATATTGATGCGTAAGAAGACTAAGTTTGTTACGTTTTACCTAGGTGGAACCCTCATACGTTAAAGCAAGAGTATCCCACATCTGTTTATCGCTTTTAAAACTGTGCACTTTGTTGTATTCTTGTTCGGATAGTGCACACATGATGATGTTTCTGGCTCTAGAGTTGAAATGAAATCTCTGTTTTTGCTCCTTCGTCCATCTAGCCTTTGGGATCTTGTTGAGATTCTCATCGAATGGAATGTAGTCACCCATCTCCACAACGTCCTATATATCAATATGACAAGATTCAAAGAATGTTATCATTCTTTGCTTCCAATAATCATATTTGACACCCTTGAAGAGTGGTGGTCTATTCACATCTTGTCCCTCATTTTCCATCTTTCTCAGGATCTGGTTTCCTTTGTACTGCTAAGTACTCAACCCAAAAGGCCGAGCTCTGATGCCAACTGAAATACCTAATCACACTAGAAGGGGGGTTGAATAGTGTGTTAGATAAAACTTTAAAGTCTTTTTGCAAAGATGAAGATTTTTCAACTTAAGTTTTACAAGGAACTTGCAAAACAAAAATTGTAGTTATCATCTAGTTGTTTAAAATAATAGTTCAATGGAATTGCGTTTTGATGTATCGTCCAAGCGCGAAGTAAAACCTTTTTTGCAAATATAAAGTAGACTTGTGCATATAATGCGAAGAAACAACTTAAAGAATAACTGGTAAGCTTAAAAGCGATAGAGTAATAAACACTTGCTTTATACTGGTTCACTCAATCTAAGCTACATCCAGTTTTCCTTCAAAAACCTTGAAGGGTTCCACTAATCAAGTCCTGATTACAAACAAGTATTATAAACTCTGCCACTTCTGGCTACAAGTATTCTCTAAGCCACTTCTGGCACACCTTTAATCTCCCCCTTAGATTAAAGAACACCCAAGTATTCTTTGTCACTAAGCCACTCCTGGCTTTCCAAACAACAGTTTATTTACAAGTTAATAGATAACTCTCACTGAGAGGATATTACAATGTAACTTGAATACACATAATAACTTAGCAAAGCTAAGAAAAATGCTCTTTTTGCACAAGTGTAGGTCGTCCAATCATTTTAGCAGAGTTTCAGCTCTTAGAAAACTTGAATATTTAGTTGTTGAATCCTGGTGCTTGATCTTCTATTTATAGGCGACTTGGTGAAGATATTCGTTGTGGGATCTGAGCCTTTGCCAATAATCGTTCTCTCATAATCATGTGACCGTTGCTACGTGTCAGCTTGGGGTGGAGAGAGGGAGGAGACAACAGTACATGCAGCGCCTCCACTTTAGTACAGTTTCTACAGAGAGAAGCTTTTCTGCCCCTGTGGTACACTTTTTGAATTTTCAAATGAAATGTCACATATGATAAGTGAGGGAATAAGGAGCATTTCAGAGAATCAATATTGAAAAGCATAAGTGTACTTTTACACAATCATGGATGCATTATATAACTGTTTGATAGAAAAGATAGTGAGGTTTATATAAGCGTTGGACGCTTCTTCGAATGGACGCAGTGTTTACACACTGGTTTTCACAAAGGATTGGACGCTTGTTTTATAACAACGCATTGGACGCTGGGTTTTATACTTAGAAAACAAGTTTCCATTTACTCATTGGACACACTGTGCACATAGCTATATCTTGTTTGTGTTTGAGAAATACAATACCATTGAGGCATTGGACAGTGTGTTACCTAAAATACTCAAACATAAGACATTAGATTCTTCAAAATTTAATCTCATTTGTTATCATCAAAACCGAAGTTTAAGGGGTTGGACATCATCCAAAGTCTTAGATTCTAACAGTGTTAAACTAAGAAATGAAGGGTGGTATTTATAGGCTAAGTTGGGAGACAAGGTGATAAATAGGACGAATGATGGATAAGAACTCATAAGTCCTATGATTATTAAGTCTTTAATTGTCCATTATTCTACCTCTTCATATTCTAATTTATTGTTTTTATTTAATAATTCTGTTTAAGTAATTAAGATAGTAATTTTAATATGAATTATTCCCATTAAATTAAAAAAAACTTTCGGTATTCTTGTTTTAGAAACTGAAAAGATTTACTTCTAGCACATCCCTTTTCTGCTATTCGCACCCTCATAAGCTTTTATTTTTATTTTATTGTTTTCTAGGCCCAAAAGCTAACATCTTTTCATTCTAGATCCATAATAATAACAACACATAGAAAATAATTAATAATTGAATTATTAAAACATAAAATCAAATAAAATGTAATCATAAAAGAATGCACACATAATCTAAATATCATACAATTCACACAATATTAAAAGAATTACTCGCAATTTCTTGCGTTCATAATTCTCTTTCATTCAAACAAGGCTTATTTTAGGAAATATTTAATTTCTTAAAATAAATTAATGATGTAAATTCCTATAGGTGAAAATTGGGTCGTTACAAATGTACATAGCAAAAATCTAAAACTTAGGTCTACCCATATCCAAATACATAAAAAGGGAAAAACCTAGACTCAGAGCAGTCATCTCTAAACCCATCCCTTCATGTTAGACTAATCCCAAGAAATAGGATTGCGGAGGGCCTTTGACAAGATTCCTGAGAAGAAATCAAGTGGTCATCGTCCATAAGATCCTTCACGGAATCTTCCTCAAAGTTCTCCAAATCCTTCTTAAAAACCCTGACTCGTTATTCCCTAAGTTCACGACTAGTGGCGGATCCCCCTGACGGGCACTCACCCAATTACGCCTTCAATTCTTGACATAAAGGGGTTCAGCGAAAGGTGGGAAGCGTTGGACCAAACGTGAACTCCTCTGATGGTATGGCATAAAAAATAGTAGTGGGTACAGATGACCCTTTCGAAGACTCTCCGAAAGAGAAAGACGATGATAATAGCCTTTTTGTGATCTCACAGGTACTGCCACCGGTTCCTAAAAGAAAAATAAACAGAGGGTAAACTCCCTGGTTCATCAAGCAGTACACTCAGAACGACCTGACAGTCCCAAACACAATCCTGTTAACCACCCCGATGTGGTTCTCTAACAATCTCACTCGAAACCTATTCGTTTCCACAACTATTTATGTAATTTGTTTCACACTGGCCAACTGCCATTGGAACTCCCAGAACTCAGTGGTCTTATACAATTGAGTTGGATGACTGTTGGGAGTACACCTCTACCATGGTACTATGGCGGGCACTCACTAACTGATGATGTCTCATATTTTCGTCAGGGTGGCCGAGTCAGCTATGTGATATATCATCACAACTCAGTTCACCTCTAAGAACAACCTGCCTTACGATCATCTCCCAAGTACCAACTGTGGTCATCCATTACTCGGAGGACTGACTCCTCCACAATTCTCCTCATAGGGATTATTCATTCTCATCACAGTGGGGTTCCGCTACACATGGTACTGGACGGTTGAATAGACGCTGAGCCTGAGATCCCATCTCTGCTCAAAAATAAAAAAATATATATATACGAGGACATTGCCTCCATCACCTTTCTATGGGTGACCGTCACATTACGTCATGACACGCCTTTCGAACTTCGCCCCCTTTCTTTGGTATTCTCATAGCTGGAATGCCCCACGCGACTTTCTTGCCATCTTGTAATTTCCACAAATCGCCGCGCACACGCAATTCTATTGCACGACTCTCAGAAATCAACATTATGGTGCGTATCAGGGTTATTACGTTTTATGCATTCCTTACTCTCTCAAATTTAGGATTTCTAAATAATTGACTTACCCTTATTTCCTCCATGCAAAGGTCCTAGGTTTATGTTTATGTCCAACGCATAAAAATAAAGAGTTAATTAATTAATTCCTATTTAATATAATAAAATAATATAATAATAAAATAATATCTTGGAGTTAATTAGTTGTACTCTCCGTTGAAGTTTCATTTATCATTATTATTAAATTGCATATCTTGCCATGAACACTAGAATAAAATTCTAATTGTCGTAAGTACTCACGCCTGAGTCTTGCGAACACATCACATAGACAAACCACATTCTCAAATATTCACTCTACAAAGAAGCACTCAAGGCCACAATTGCCCAAGAACTTCATTCTTTGGGACTTAACACCAACAAATAGGGTACAGGGATATGAGGTATCCATTGTCCCATACATTTACAATTATAAGTATGCATAAATGGACTTAAAAGTAGGAAATTTTTATATGAATAAAAAGCCCTTGAAATCTATTTTTCAGATTGATATTCCACTTAATTAGAAAAAATCTACAAAAGTTATTAAAAATTCTACAAGTTGGAAGATTTGTTAAATTCTCCAAGAAAACAGGTTTTAAAGAAATTTTATTTTCTAATACTTTCCAAAAGAATTTTGAGCTGGAATTTTTACACAGTAAGGATAACACTTTGGTTTTTCCAAAATGATATCCATGTCTCCAAATTCCTTCCCAATTGTTCCTAGTAAAATTTTATTTAACAGCCTAAAATTCGGATTCCAGACAGAGCTCCAAACCCTTGCCCTGTCTCTCTTCGAAAAGTTAATTTAGAAATTATGCATGATAATTTTCATAATTTATATGGTTAGAAATATTGTTTTGTCTAGTTTTTAATGGTACAAAAACGAAAAAGAAACATTAAGTACACAAGTGGGAATTTGAGAAAAATGGAGACATGTTCTAGGGGAACTCGAAAACAGAACAACCATTTTGAGAGCCATGGATGAACCTCAAGATGAGGTTTTTTCTCTAAGGTGTCAAAATTAAAGTTACTCCATTTCGTGTCTAATTTCATCCAAAACAAATTTCATGAAAAAAAAAGTTAGATCTCCCAAAAATAGCAAAACCGTGGGGGCTGTTCAGGACTACTCGAACCTACAGCCATTGCGACTTCTTTTTTGGGGTTTGTTTTTACATGCAACCTTCACCCATTTAATTTCCAGAAAATTGGGCATGGCTTCCCCTGTTCCAGGGGCCTTCCCACTCAGTTTCAAGAAAACAAAAATAACACTAAGGCCAAGACATGTTCACACACACAGCCACTGCCAAGGATTTCACCCTATTTCATCAACTCTTCACATGCAAACATTCAAACAAATCACACTCAACAGCCAAGAGAAGGGCATGCATGCTATATGTGGTTGAGATCCCTAACCCTCAACCACATTTCTTCTGGAAAACTGAATCCACAAAGGAGTTTCCCTCACCTAATTGTTGATTTTCAGGCGAGAGGGAGAGGAGAAGGTGAAGAGGAAGAGGAACTTGGTTGAGGTTGATGAAGTTGATGTGTGGCTAGCATGCAAGCTTCAAAGCTCATCAGCCATGGCTTCCTTCTCCTTGCAGAGTGTCTCGACCAGAGGGATCAAGAGAGAGAAGAGAGGCTTTTGGTCTTTTTACTTCCTAACTTAGTTGCTAAGTTGTGTGTGTGTTAGTGAGTGAGAGAGTGAGTGATGAGTGTGCTGTTTAGGGTGGTGTGTGTGTGCAGGCGCGGGACCAGACTTTGATGCTAGGGGGCCAATTTCAAATAACAAATATATATGCATAAATTCATATAAAAAATTTAAAATGTTAATTACATTAATAATTTCTCAAAACATCAATAAAAAAATTATTTAATCTGACAAACTAAAAATCTTTTTAAAATACTAAGAGTATTATATCATCAATTTCACATGCCATAAAAAACTTTCATTAATTTATAATAAACCTTGATATTTCTGCATGTTAATCATAAATTTTAGGAAAATGTCTTATTAACTATCTTCTAAAAATTATTAAATTATAATGAATTTTATTACTCACTAAATAGTAGCCAAGAACCATGTAAAAAAAATGCTTTTAGATTGTGTCATGAAAATAGTTACGCACTAGAAGCGAATCTTAACTAGTCTTGGGTACAACTTGATATCTAATTTATTTTTCCAAAGTTTACATAATGCTCTCTTTTTAGATCCATTCACTTGAGCTCAGAAACATGTTAAAACCTCATAAACAATGTTCAAAAAAATAAAGACAAGAGAAGAATAACAAAATGAATATAAGAAATTAAGAGAAACTAGTTGTTAAGGCATCTCAATTCTCAAATTATCAATCTCTTATATAGTTTTCATAATTTAACTTACCACATTTACAAAGGTTAATAAATAATATTTAATTATCAAATCATTTATAATCAAATCAATATAAAGGAAAGACTAATAAAGTTTGTAAATGTAATTATTTATAGCCTTTAAAATAGTAATATGATGGATAATAAAAGAAAATACTGTTTAAAAGAAAAATAAATGATATTCGAATATTTTGTCTAAAAAGAGAAAAAATATAATTATCTTTATAATAAATACTTCTATGAAAGAGAAATAAAATATCTATCTAAAAAATTGAAAAAAAATATCGTTAACTTCACAATAAAAATTATTAAAAAAATTAATAACAAAATGTTTTTGTCAAAAAATAAGAAAGATATAGATAATATTTAAATATTATTATCTTATTCTAAAATAGAAATAACTATCCTAATTCTGTTTTCTTTTAATTAATTATCCTAATATATATATATATATATATTAAAATTTTGAAAAATAAAAACAGGGGGGGCAAAGCCCCTCCAACCTATAACATCGATCTGCCACTATGTCTGTGGGTCCATGGAGGTTGTGTTGTGGTGAGAGGAGAGAGCTTTTTGCTAGCTGACTTAGTGACTAAGTTGAATTTTGTGAGGAGAAATGAAATGAATCTTTTTGAGTGAGTAGATGGGTCTAGGGAGGGAGAGCCGTGAGTGGAGAGAGGTGAGAGAAGAGAAGATTCCTTTCCTAACTTGGTGACCAAGTTTATGGGCTGGCTTGTGTGAGAAGATTTTCCTAACTTGCTTGTCAAGTTTGATGTGTTGTGGCAGTGGGATTCAAGTGAGAAAGGAGGATTTTGCATGAATTTTAATTGGTTAAAGGGTGTGATTTGATAGTTTTAGGTACTGAGTTTAATTTACACAGTGTAATTTTACACTGTGTAATCATAATGAAATGTGATCTAAAATTTTAAAACTTAATTTCAAACATCCAAATTAATTTTATAGAACTTCTTGTAATGAAAACTTTTCTAGTTGTTCAAATAAAATTTTCTCTGTAAAGTAATTGTTTAAAGATAAACCTTGTAAGATAACTTGGTGTGCAAGTTACTAGAATTTAATGTAATTAAAATAATTAAAACCAATTTGAAATCAATCAAGTAATTAATATATAGAAATAGATATATTAAATATTTACTACTAGTAATTAATCATAGTTCAATTAATTACTAGCAGGCATAGTAGATTAGAAAGAAACTACAGTGAATTAATTACAAAGAGTTACTCACAGAGAAATTTTTATCACAAGCAATTAATTTCATTGAATTAACCACTTAGATTTTAATTACCGAGAATATTATATATATATATATATATATATATATATATATATATATATATATATATATATATATATATATATATATATGATCTTATAAATCTTCTACTAGACCATTATAAAGAAATACCTATATGATTTATTTTCCTTTGTTTTTCTTATTTACTCAATTAATTACTAACTACATTTAATTACTCAAAATCTATCTTTTTCTTACTTAAAACAAATAATTAGATTCCCATTAATTCTAATTAAATCTCTCACGTTCCTACTTACTGGGGTGTTACACACTGGATTTATACTTGAGAAAACAAGTTCCTATTACTCTTTGGATGCGATAAGCACATAGCGATATATAGTTTGAGCTTAAGGAATACAATACCATGAAGGCATTGGACGCTGTAGTACCTGTAATACTTAAACATTAATCATTAGGTACTTCAAAATTTAATCTCATTTGTTATCATCAAAACCAACGTTTGAGGGGTTGGACATCGTCCAAAGTCTTAGACTCTAACAATCTCCCCCTTTTTTATGATGACAAACAATGTTAAATTTCGATGAGTGCAGAAGCATAATCATATAAATATATCAGAGATATGTGAAAAAGATGATGATTATGCAATGCCAGATAATGTTGAGTTCAACATTTCTCATGCTTCAGATTATAAAGGATATCATAGCGTTTATGGCATATGATATAAGAAACATGTTAAGACGTGATATCAGAGTGTATAAAAGAATATCAAAGATATGAATGCGGAGCATGTGATCAAAACACCTCATATATTGAATGAACAGCCAAAGAAGAAAAAAGATGTATACAAGAGTAGTGCAGTCAAGACTCTATGATCAAAATTCCAATTTCTCCCCCTTTTGTCATCAACAATGGGTTTGAAAGATGGAAAATTGATTGACCATCATGGTCACTTAAGGCTATTGAGGTGGTTCATGTGGTGGTGGTTATGTTGGTGGTGCAGGTTGATCAGCAGGAGGTGGTTGTTGCATAGGCTGAACTGGTTGGATGACAGTGCCAATGAGATTAGCAGCTGTGGATTAGATTTTGTTGACTAGCATTTGAGATAGATTCAGAAATTGATTAGTAATTGCATTCTGTATCATCAGTTTGTGTTGTTTTGCTTCAACTTGCTATCTCTCTTGGAAGGCACGGAGGGTGGCTTCTGTTTCAAGTTGTTGCTGCTGAAGAGCTTGATTAACAATCTCTTGCACTCTATCTTCAGAAACACCACTTGGTTCAGCAAACCACAATGGTACAATGGCCCTTGGACTTGTAGAACTGGTGGGTATCAACACTTGTCTTGTTCTAGAGTTAGCTTCATTAGAGGCTTCAGCAACAGGCATATGGGTAGCAACCTCTAGTGTAGGTTGTCAGCAGTGGACTTTGGTGGTTGTGGTACTTCAGTTTCAACCACTTCATAAACATTTCCAAGAAATTGTCATCATCAAATAGAAAGTAGGCGAAGGTGTCAATGAAATGGTAAGCCTTTACTGGATGCAAGACTTGGATAGTTTCTGGTGGAGTGATGAAATCATCTTTAGAGCATCCATAGCTTGAGGCTTTCTGTGAGTCAGTCCAAAAAATTTGACGCCAAAAGGTCATTGTGTCAAAAGTGCCTAGACGATGTGTAAGCTTACCAATCATATCAAACAAGTGATCCCATGTTTGGGATGAGGGCAAGAGCTGAACTTTCTCTTCTCGGTCAGGCATCTCAGTGCCATAGAACTTGAATCCTTTCTTTCTTCCAACATCATAAAGAGGTAGTCTAGGACATACTTTATCAAGTACAAATTTGATATTAGTTGAGCGTCTGATGTAGAGGTTAGGAGGATATGCCACTGCTTGATCTTGCAGATACATTTGTTGTAGCAATTTACCTAGGTTGTCATAGTCACTAGGTTGGAAGTTCAGCATAGGAGTTCTTGGGGGAAGAGGTATGAACTTAGTGATTGGGGTCCATAACTGAATGTCCTTTACCCATATCACTGGCGAACACTGCGTAGACTTGGATGGATCCAAGCTTTCTTTGATTGCAACTTGCAGTTCGACTGCCAATTCTGTATCTATGCTTGATGTGGCTTGTTTGTGTTGCAAGCTTCCTTTTCTTCTGCTCCTTTCCTAATTTATCTAGCAATGACTTGGCAGACTTTGAGGCAATTTCTACTTCTAGCTCAGGAAGTTCATCTATTGCTGGACGCACTATTTGATGTGTACCAATTGGGCATAAATAAGGGCGTTCCATCCTAACCAAATTTGGATAAGATTACCTCGTCCAAGTTGGTGAGGGATTGCAAATGATTGCACCTTCTAGTAAAGCTGAGTGTGCACTTGATGATCGATGAACATAATCAAACCTCGTCCAATCAGGGGCTGAGACTGAAGTGAAGCTTCTTTCAAGAGGTTGCTGAAAGGATCTCCATTTCACATCCTTCTTTTTGCAGTAATTTTGTTTGTTCCTTGTGAAGAAGGCAACTGGAAAACGTTCTCTGTTCTTTTCTTCTTCTGATTTCTCTTGAGCTTTTGGGGGAATGGTCCAGGCAGTCCATGCATCTCTCCATGTGTCCCTTGGAAGCACCTTCTTGGTGAAATCTAATTTGAGAGTTAATTGCTAAGTAGGATGTTATTGTTGTGGTTGTGGTTAAGCAGTGCTAGTAGACATAGTGTTTGACTCACTGGTCGTTGTTTGAGCTGATTTGAGTGAGGATTACACTTTTCTAGGCTTAGCAGCCCTTGTTTTAACCCGTCTAGGTACTGTTGTGGGCATAATGGGACTTGCACTACTGGACGCTGCAATTACCTTTTGTTTCTTCTGAGGCCCAGATTCTAACTCATCTGCTTTTCTCTTAATCTGGCCTATGGGCAACTAATCATCATCATCATCAGAATCACTGAGCATTTGGAGTTTTCTTACCCTTGGTTTTTCTTGAGCATGTGTCTTTGGAGCTGTCTTCGGACGCTTCTTAGCAGAGGCAGGAGGATTGGACGGTGTAGGTGTTGCTTGTCTTTTCTTTGTCCTCCTTTCTTTTTCAGCCACTTCCTTTTATTGCTATGACATTTGCCTTGTCACTTTTCTTGTTTCTTGATCCTCCATCAATTTCTTAATTTTCCAATTCCTAGGAAGTCCATTTCTTTTTCCTCATCATTCTGAACCAGTTTACTCTGTGCACTTCTCTTCTTATTGATGCTTTGTTGGTCCAGCTCCTTAAGAGCTTTTGCAGTCAGTTGAATCTTCATCGGTTTGATGTTGGTTTCACCAAAATTTTGTTGTTCTGCTATCAGTTCTCCCTTTTTGATGATTTCTTCACGTTTAGCATCGTCCAGCTCATCATAGAACTGCTGGTACACTTTCTGATCCCAAAAGATCTTGTTCAACAAAGCAGCATAGAAAATGTCTTCAGTTCTGCCAAGTCCTTTCAGAATCCGGAGAATGTTGATGTAGATAGTGTGAGGCAGGTTGAATGGGATGCCCACCATCAAGTGAAATAGTACAAACTTGTGTAAGTCTCTAATTGAATCCTTGGACCCAGCCTTCTGTAGAATGCACTTGTTGCATATTTGTTGCCATATCTTCACCTGCTCACACAAGTTCTTGTACTCGATCTTCTTTTCAGCCCAGTTTGGTTTGTATTGATTCTGCTCCCTGATACAGCCAGTGACTTTGGCTATAGACTCAGTTGACAGAACCACTTCACGTTTAATGACGTTGGGCACAATTTGTCTCTGTGTGTCAAACTTTGCATTCTTCCAAAATAGCCTAATCAACTCCGGGTAGATCTTCTGAGTGTCGTTGAAGTAACCTCGAATGCCACACATTAGAAGTTTCTCTTCCAGTTCAAGGCCAATGCTTTCCAGGTGCTTGATATCAAAGAAATGCTCAATGTGAACAGTGGTTGCACCCTGTGTTTCAATGGTGGTGATAGGGTATGATGGAATATCAAGACTGGTAGCAGATGATTCGCTGGAGCTTGACATTGTGTTAAAGGTTACAACTTTAGGGTTTTTGGTAAGTGTTTGGGTCTGGTATGAGAGAAAATACTAAGGTTAGAGAGCAAGTTTTTAGGTAGGGAAAATAGGTAAAGTGTTTTTAGAGAAGATTTGACAGCTTAAGTATGGGCTTGCTTGGGGCAAACGAAACGATTTTGGGCTTTTGAATTTTGAAGAGGGAGGTTATGCCACTAATCCCGCCATGATGAGGCATGCCGAGATACATGGGTAACTGTGTACGGTTATGAATAGTTAAGTGATTCAACATAAAGCATTAACTAGCACCAGCTCAAAATGAAACCGTTTTAACCTTGTCATAAAACATGTTAATAAAATACATAACAGACATGATCGTCCAGACATTGGATTTTAATGCAACACATGCAATGCACATGCATGACTAAGTGACCTTTGGACGCTATGTCCGTTGGACGCAATAGTCATATTGGACTCTGCATATAGATGTTAATCATTCCTTTACAAAGTCCATTCCAAGTCTATTCCTTAGTAGGACTAGCTTGTCTTCAGTAAGGGGTTTTGTAAATATGTCAGCAAGCTGATCATCTTGGATACAAACTATAATTCCATTGTCCCTTTCTGAACAAGGTGTCTTATAAAGTGATGTTTAATTTATATGTGTTTTGCCCTTGAATGCAATATGGGATTTTTGGAAAGATCAATAGCAGCAGTGCTATCATAGAAGATAGGAATGTTACTCTCATAGTTATTGTAATCTTCAAGTTGATGCTTGATCCATAGAATTTGAGAACAGCAACTTGCTACTGATATGTACTTTGCTTCAGTAGTGGATAATGCAATAGTGCCTTGCTTCTTGCATATCCAAGAGACTAAATTTCCACCAATGAAGTGACAACCTCCATTAGTGCTTTTTCTTTCAATTTTGTCTCCAGCATAGTCAGCATCATAGTATCCAACTAATCTAAAATCTTTTTGCCTTTTGAAATACAGACCAAGATTATTTGTTCCAATGAGATATCTGAAAATTCTTTTAACAGCAGTTAAGTGTACTTCCCTTGGATCAGACTGAAATCTGGCACATAGACATACACTGAACATTATGTCAGGTCTGGACGCTGTGAGATATAGGAGTGATCCTATCATCCCTCTGTATAAGGTGTTGTCCACCTTCTTTGATCCTTCGTCCAGTCCAAGTACTGTTGTTGTATGCATAGGTGTTTTCATATGTTTAGCATCGTCCATCTTGAACTTTGATAGAGGACTAAAAAGCTATAAGAGGAGATTAAAATGGAGCCCAGTCTTAGAATAGGAGTTTAGGTATTTGGGCCTTTTATTGGGCTTTTATATTTGTCCTTTTTATGTTTTTAATTATGTTTATTTTTAATTTGGGCCTTTTTAGTTATTTGGGCTTTTATTAATGGGCTTTGGGCCTTTAGGTTCATAGTTATAAATAGGGCCAAATGTGATTTCTGTAATCAGTTTTGACTCTTATTTGGAATGAAGCTTTTAGCTTTTGTGAGAGGAAACTCTCTAGGTTCTTAGGAACTACTTTTGGTTCTTATCTTTGAATTTTCCATATTCAAAGTGGCGAATCTTTCTCAACTTATCAATCCCTAGGGATTGTGGCGTTGTTCTTTCCATCTTCTATACCTCTATCCGCTTTTCCCTTTTTGTTCCTAAATTTGTCCCTTGAATTTTCACCCAATTGAGATGCTGAATAATTTATCCGTAAAGGGGTTCACATCAAACTTCTTCAAGAGTTCTTTAACATACTTGGTTTGATGTATGTATATGCCTTTAATAGTTTGCTTGATTTGCAGTCCAAGGAAAAATTTCAGTTCTCCCATCATACTCGTCTCAAACTATATCTGCATTAACTTAGAGAAATCCTCACATAGAGATTCATTAGTAGCACCGAATATGATATCATCAACATAAATTTGAACAATGATAAAATCAGAATTATAATCTTTGCGAAACAAAGTAGTGTATACTTTTCCTCTTAAAAAGCCATTTTCTATAAGAAATGAATTGAGTTTTTCATACCAAGCTCTTGGTGCTTGTTTCAGTCCATATAAAGCTTCGTTAAGTTTGAAAACATGATTAGGAAAAGCGTCACTCTCAAACCCTAGGGGCTGTTCCACATAGACTTCTTCTTTTATTAGTTCATTGAGGAATGCATTTTTTACGTCCATTTGATATAGCTTTATATTACTATGAGCTGCAAATGAGAGTAAAATGCGAATTGCCTCTAGATGAGCAACAAGAGCATGAGTTTCAGTGTAATCTATACCTTCCTGCTGTGAATAGCCTTTGCACTACTACAAAATATACATTTTACATCGTCTAATTGACATCGATTATATAAGAACCGATGTTAAAAAATGCACGGTGGCATTTTTGTAAATAAGTGATCATGATTAACATCGGTTATCTTATAACCGATGTTGTAAATTGTCGTTAACATTGGTTTTATCTCATAACCGATGTTATCAATGCTTTTTCTAATAACGTCTCGCGACTTACTTTTTCTTTCCTCTCTGCCTCGCCATCTCACTCTTGCCCAACCTTAAACCTACCATCTCGCCCAACCCTTCTTCCATTTGCGAACCCTCTCATCTTCTTCTTCCTCTCACGCTCTGCCTCCACGGTGCTGCCATTTGTGAAACCCTCGCCGTCGCCGCATACTCGTCGTTTTGGAATTTTTGAGACTTTCACCTTCAACGAAACAAGGAACCCCAAACAGATCTCTGAAGTTAAGGAACAGATCTCGCAAATCTCCGACGTTAAGGAACAGATCTCACAAATTTCGCGGTGGCTCAGTGGCGGTGACCTCACTCGGTGGTGGGTGGGGTTGGAGCGGTGTTCCTTGTTGATGCAGTCAAGAGCAAGAGGGTGTGCGTGGACTTCCCGTGCTGGATGGTGATGCTTCACAGCGTGAGCATGTCGCACGCGTGCATCAAGGAGAAACTGTACCTCAGTTGTTTCACCGACTCAGAGCACCCATTGCACAGTATTTGGATTAGAGTTTCATTTGATTTTGTTCCTACCTTCTTTGGAAGATGCTAAGTCATATTTTTTTGTACCTTTCACTCAGTTCTATTCTATTTTATGTCTATGTTTGATGAAGTGTAGAAGCTTCAAGAGTTACGCTCCATAAGGATACAAAAGTTGAAAAAACAAGGTATGTATAAGAAAATCACTCTGCTTCTAGTTAGCCGTGTTAAGAAAACCACCCTTGCTGCCATACATAACTTTTGGACTTGTTATATTAATTTATTACCTTAAATTCACTGTTCTTACTAGCTGTTGATTTGTGTGGTTCTGTTTTCCAATAGGGAATCTAGTGAGCCAGGCAAGAGGAAGCCATACTTGCCACCTGAGAAACAGTTATTGATTACTAGAAATGGTGAGATTAAGATCTGAGAATGCCTTTACTGTCCTATTCTGTTTCATGGTCATGCTGATTTTTGGAGTTGCTTAATACTTAACAGTGCCTTGTCTTCGGAGAGCGGCAATATGTTGAAGAGGAATATGAAGCTGCTAGAGGGGAAATTCTACTCGATGATGAAGATAATGATGGATGGCTAGCAACTCATAGGAAACCTAAAGGTATATCTAAATTCTCATATTCAAGATTTTCTTGTTCTTGCAGTATAAAATATTGTCAAATAGGTTCACTGATAAAATATTGTTTCCCTCGTATTCTTATTCTTATATGTTCTATGGAAATGTTTTTTATTTTTTTAATTTTCACTGATAATTACAATGATATTATCTTATTGCACTTCATTTCATGTTTCCAAATATTAACATGTGAGGGTTTATAATTGAGAGATACTCATTGAGAGGAAATGTTAGTTAAGGAATTTGGGAAAATAATAATGGAAGTTGGTGTGATTTATCAGAGTTACTTAATATTCTACAGGTTATTTTATTCCTTACTGTGAGGCAAATGTTAGAAAGGATACCTGAAGTTCATCAATCTTAAAACTTTATTTTAACTCATGCACAACAGTGTACTATGTAACTTCACTTTAGGCTTCTTCTTCTAACTAAGAAAAAAGTAATGCTTTGACTGAAGATGACAAAATTTTCAGTTCTCTATTGACAAGTTGGTTTCATAGAAATGTGAGAAGTTGTTTCTTTTTGACATGTTGAAATTGTCTAACAAATGTTGAAACGAAAGATAATAAATATTTCATATGATGCTTTAATTTGAAGCTTCTATAAAAGATTTCTCTATTTCTTTTGGCTGCTTCTTTTTTTCACTAATATTTCACTGTTGCAGGGTACAAGAGCGTAAGAGGAAAGAGGAAGAGAAAAGATTGGAGAGAGAAAGGGAGAGGGTAAATTAATTTAATATTTTTTCAAATATAGTAGTTGCTTATCTCTAGCTTTTGCTTTCTACCCCCTACATTGCATTGGAGAGAAATTACAAATAAGATAATCAAATGGTGCAATAGCCAAAGTCCTAGATTATGCAATATAAGTATATGATAGGAACTGATTTTTACTGATATAAACAATGCAGACTAGCTCCTTACAAGAGCAGAAAATAGCAGAAATTAAAAGATAAATATAGAACTCTGCAAATCCACTGAATCTCTAGTCCAAACTCATTACCTTTTCCTCCTAATTGATGCCTACCTACACTACTTATTCTTCCTTCTTATATTCTTTTCCTTTTTTTTTTTTTCCAAAACAGAATTCCCACCTCCAACTGTTCCTTGCCAGCTTAGCATTCAGCTATGCTCCAAACTTAACAAGATGAATATTCCCATGTGTGCTATTCCTTTTACTTCCCTTGCTACATCTTAACCAAACATCAATAATTACGAGTTAACTATTCTCACACTCTTGGATTTTATTGGTTTGTATCTCTGGCAAATAGACATTTGACATGCCAGCATTGATTTTTATAAAATTTGACACTATGAATGCAGGAGAGGATTCAAGCAGGTAAGAGACTCCTTTTGCATGTTAAATTGCCCTGTTGCTTTCAATGAATTTCTCCATTCAGTTGTGCTTGGGTAAATTGAAGAAGTCTAAAAGAACTTCTGCAGTTCTGCTCATTACTGAAATTTTACTCTTGATTTTTTTAAGAGGTGTTCAAGCTACCAGTATACTTCTTGATGATAACTTTGAAGTGAGGCTTGGAATTGTGAGCGAGGTTACTGCCCAAGGTGATATTCATCCAAGTCATCTAAAAGCTTTTTAGCAAGTCACTGTAAGTTTTGAATTCATAAAACATTCTTGATTATTATTTTGCAACATAAATGTAATATTTATTGTGATTTGATTTTACTGTGATTGGCTTCAACTCTAATGAGCTAATGCTCATTGATCTGATTCTAATATTATTTCTTCATTTTGGTTTTTTTCTATAATGCTATCCTTACATGTGATCAACTTGATTTTTGGTTAAATGTCTTTGTATTTGCAATTATAGACGTTAATTTATTTGAGAAATGGTTTCTTAGTATATTGAGGGCATTTCATCTCCAATAATTTATTGATTTAATTTTTGCGGGTAATAAATCATTCGGCCATTTACACCTTTCTCTTTACCGAGCCACCATTTAGCAATTTGGCATTCTTAGAGTGGTGTCATTCTTTTCTTTACCAAGCTGCCCATTGGTAATATCATGGCAACATGGATATTTTGTAATATATCAAGTTTGAAAATGCTCCTGGGTTTGGCGTGAGTTTTTCTTTCCCTATATATTTTGTTTTGGCCATATAATAGATATATAACATTATTTTGTTACTCTGTTTTGGCCTTAAAATATTTATATTGTTTGTTCTTTCCCTAGTTATTTTGTTTTGACCATAAAATAGTTAGATATTCAGATTACAGCTCAAAACCTAATTGATTATATATAATTAATGAATTAGATAGAAACTTAATTAAGTATGATATAAGAAAATCTTTTTTTTTTTAAATTCATGTGGATAATGTCTTTAATAATAGCTACAATCTCTTAAACTGAGTGTGTTTGGCATGACATTTAAACTACTTTATAATTTATTTGATTAATTAATAAATTTATTTGATCAAGTTAAAATTGTTTAGTAAATTAATTTCTTTCACTAACTTATAGCTTATATAAGCTATAAATTTCTTTAGTTAGCTTACACTTTATTTTTTTTTACTATATTTATTCTTAATATTTTAATACAATTTCACTTTGTTTCTTAGAGGTGTCTAATCTTAAGCCTTCTAATTTTCGGATTTATGAAATTTTTAAGTGTTCTCTTTTATTATTTCAAGGAATTGATGTTGCAAGTGAGCCATATTCACCATTGGATACAAGACTCATCTACTGCTAGCAATGTTTAATGTTTTTATAAGTCCGTTTAGTACAAAAATACTTCTAGGATAATTATGGATTTTAGGTTATATTTTGTAAATTACAATTGATTTGAATTATAAATGTTTAAACATATCTATTTTTAAGTAAAACAAACATTTATAATGTTTGTATTCTGTTTACAGGATGGGAAATAAAAGAAAACAATATTTTTTTTAAAAAAAAAATTGACTTTTTACATCGGTTGTGATCACAACCGATGTAGAAAGTGTACTTTCTACATCATTTGTGCTTACAACCGATGTAAAAAAGTATCACTTTTGTGTGTTTTTAATGTATTGGCAAAGCTTTCTACATCGGTTTTTGTTACAATCGATGTTAAAAGTACCCCACTTTTAACATCGGGAGATACAACATCGGTTCAGAACCGATGTTGAAAGGCCCACAGAACCGATGTTAAAGGTATTTTTTGTAGTAGTGTTGGCTAGTAGCTTGGCTTTGTTCCTAACAACTTTACCTATTTCATCCAGCTTGTTTTTGAATACCCATTTGGCTACTACAGCTTCTTTATCATTAGGTAGTTCAACAAGTTTCCAGACACCATTCTTCTGAAACTAGTCAAGTTCTTCTTACATAGCTTTGACCTAGCTTTCATCTTCCAAGGCATCGTCCACAGTCTTGGGCTCTAGTTCTGATATGAGTGTTGTTTGACGTTGTTGTTGATGTGAAGATCTGGTTCTGACCTTGTCTCTTGGATCACCAATGATTTGATCTTCTGGATGATATTTTTCATCTGCCAATTGCATCCAGTTGGTTCTCTTTATTCTTCTACTGGATCGTCCAGGGGAGCATTGGACTCTTCAACTGAGACATCATTGTTGGACACGTCTGGTGACTTCTTTTCATTGTCCAACCTAAGATCTGCAAATGATTCATGCGGCTCTGATAATTCCTTATCATGTTAGTGTCATTGAACTTCACATGGATAGCTTCTTCCACAACTAAGGTTCTAGAGTTGTAGACTCTATATGCCTTTGATGTTTCTAAGTATCCAAGTAATATTCCTTCATCACACTTAGAATCAAATTTTCCTAGATTATCCTTAGTGTTCAGAATGAAACATTGACACCCGAGTGGATGGAAGTAGGATATGTTGGGTTTTTGCCTTTTCCACAATTCATATGGAGTCTTTTTCATGATGGGTCTGATATAAATTATGTTTTTTAAATAACAGGCAGTATTCACTACTTCAGCCCAAAAGTGTTTAAGGGTTGAATTATCATTCAACATGGTTCTGGCCATCTCCTGGAGTGATATGTTCTTCCTCTAAACAACACCATTCTACTGAGGCGTCCTGGGTGTTGAGAAGTTGTGATGGATACCATTATCCTCACAGAACCTTCAAAAACTCTCGTTTTTGAATTCTCCCCCATGATCACTTCGAATCGAAGTAATGCATACTCCTTTCTCATTTTGAACTCTTTTACAAAAGTTATAGAAAACCTTAAAAGACTCATCTTTGTGAGATAGGGCATGACCCGTGTCCATCATATATAGTCGTCCACTACAACCAATCCGTATCTCTTGTCACTTACTTAGGTTGTTCTTGTGGGTCCAAACAAGTCAATATGTAACAGCTCAAGAGGTCTAGAAGTGGAAACAATGTTTTTGTTTTTAAAGGAACTTTTTACTTGTTTACCTTTCTGACAGGCTTCACAAAGAACATCATCTTTGTATGAGATACTTGGTAATCCTTTTACAAGGTTATCCCTATTAAGCTTTGAGATTAACCTCAAACTTGCATGACCAAGCTTTTTATGCCATAGCTAGTGATTTTCCTTAACTGAAACTGATAAAAACCCCTCACATAGATCTCAAATTCAGCATCAAAGTAAATAATGGAAATAAAAAAAGGTGAAGAAAATATAAAGCGGAAAGACAAGAAATGGGATATGACGCCACAATCGAAGCTCGATTGATAAGTCTAGGAGGATTCGCCACAAAGAAAGTGTTTCTTTGATAAGAATCTAAAGGTTCATCACAAGAACCAAGAGAGAACTCTCTCAACTTAGCACAAAGCTAATTTTCTAAAAATGATCAAAGCTCCTTACAAATGTGTTCTAAGGGCCTATTTATACTAACACTAATAAAAAAAGGCCCAAATAACTAAAAAGGCCCAACACAAACAATAATAACCCAAAATAAAAGGAAACATCACTAAAAACATAAAAAGCTCAACAAAAGCCCAAATTACATAAACCTCTATTCTAAGATTTGGCTCTACTTTAAGCTCTTCATGTACCATTCTAGTCCTCTATCATAAACCAAGCAAGATACATTTTGACTTGATAGTTCCCCAAGTTTAATCTTGTACAGATTACCTTGCCTCTTCGTAGTGAAGAGAAGGGATCCATCAGAGTTCTTGACTATACATTCACCTTTGTTAAAGGCAACATCATATCCACTATCACATAATTGACTTATGCTAAGTAGATTGTGTTTGAGATCTTTAACATAAAGAACATTATCAATAGAGGGATAGGGTGGAATACCAATCTTACCCACACCAGCTATCATCCCTTTCTGATTCCCTCCAAAAGTGACTGTCCCACCAGTCTTGGATTGGATGCTTTGGAACATAGACCGTTCTCCTATCATGTGATGTGAGCACCCACTGTCTACGTACCATGACTGGAGTTTCTTTCCTACTGTTAAGCATGTCTGCAACAGGAACAATTTTATCTTTAGGTACCCAGATTGACTTAGGTCCTTTCTTGTTAGTTTAAAGGACATTGGATGCTCCCTTCTTTGGCAGGTGTCTGCATCTAGACGTTATATGTCCAGGTTTCCCACAAAAATAACAAACATCTACATCCACATCATGAATATATTTCTTTCCCTTATATCCATATCCTGTCCTGTCATTGGGTCTCTTACAACCTTCATATTTTAAAAGCTTGTTAAGGTTGTCAGATCCCTTGACAAAGTTGGACAGATCCTTTTTTCGGTTGTCAACCTCTTCATGAAGTTTCACAACATCATGTAGTTGACCTCTTAAGGAAGTACTTACTTCAACTTTTAGAAGCTTCTCAACAAGCCTTTCCTTTTCTCCTTATTTGAGAGTTTGAATCTCTATGGAAAGCTTCATTTCTCTAGTCCTTAATTCCTCATAGGACTAATTAGCATGAGCACTGTCATTCCATAGGGTTTGTCTATCCTTATTTAAGGTTTCATGTTCCTTTGAGAGCTCTGTAAACTTTTTCTGTAAATCCTCCTTCTCACTTTCAAGTTGTTTGAAACTGTTTTCTAAAACTTCTTTTTCTTTTGAAAGTGATTTGGATGATTTCTTCAAAGTTTTTTAGGCCTTTGACAGAATATAAGAGTTGGAAAATAATTCATGATAGGCTTCTTGAAGAGATTTTAAATCATTAAAGTCTACCTCATCTTCCTCTTCTAGTTCGGAAGATTCTGATGTAGTGTCTGCCATTAGACATATGTTGGCTTCTTCCTCTTCATCGTCGTCCGATCATGAGTCATCATCCAAGTCTTCTCATGTGGACATCAAAACTTTCTCGCCCTTCTTTTTGTTGAAGACGTTCTTCTTCTTGTCCTTGTTCTTCTCAAGGTCTAGGCATTCTGACTTAAAGTGTTCGGGCTTCTTGCATTCATAGCAGATAATTGGACTCTTCTCTTTGTCCTTCTTCTCCTTGAATCTTTTTTTGTTCAGGTTTCTCCTTCTGGATCCACCTTTCTTCCACATAGCATGGATCCTCTTAGATATGAAAGACAGCTCATCCTCATCAAAGTCTTCATCTTCAGATTGCTCTTCTGATGACTCTTCTGCTTGGGGATCTTATTGAGGTTCTCATCATAAGGAATGTAGTCCCCCATCTCCACAACATCCCGCATATCAATATGACAGGATTCAAAGAATGCTATCATTCTTTGCTTCCAATAATCATATTTGACTCCCTTAAAGAGAGGTGGTCTGTTCACGGCTTATCCCTAGTTTTCCATCTTTCTCAGGATTTGGTTTTCCTCTATACCGCTAAGTACTCAACTCAAGAGGCCGAGCTTCGATACCATATGAAATGCAGAGAACACACTAGAAGGGGGTTTGAATAGTGTGTTAGATAAAACTGAAATCTTTTTGCAAAGATGGAGATATCTTAACTTAGATTTTACAAGGAACTTGTAAAGTACAGAGTTACAACTATCGTCTAGTTGTTCAAAATAACAATTCAATGAAACTGCGTTTTTAAGTTATCGTCCAAGCAAGAAACAAAGTCTTTTCACAAATAAGTTTATAAAGGAAACTTGTGCGTCTAATGCGAAGAGATAACACAAGAGATAACTGGTAAGCTAAAAGCAATAGAGTAAAAACACTTGGTTTATACTGGTTCACTCAACCTGAGCTACGTCTAGTACTCCTTCAAAAATAACCTTTTGAAAGGTTCCACTAATCAAAACTTTGATTACAAACAAGTATTCTCTACCCTGCCACTTTTGGCTACAAGTATTCTTTAGGCCACTTCTGGCACACCTTTAATCTCCCTTTGAGATTAAAACAACACCCAAGTATTCTTTGTCACTAAGTTACTCCTAGCTTTCCAAACAAACAGTTTGATTACAAATATCAGATCAACTCTCACAGAGAGGATATTACAATGTAAAATAGATTACACAAAATAACTTAGGAAAGCTAAGAAGTTGCTCTTTTTACACAAGTGTTGGTCGTCCAAATATTTTGGCAGAGTTTCAGCTCTTTGAAAAACTTGAATGCTTCGCTTTTTTCTTCATGAGCTTGATCCTTTATATATAGGCCTTTGAGCGAAGGTATCTGTTGTGGGATCTGAGCCTTGGTTGAAAATTGTTCTCTCATAATTATTTGACTGTTACCACGTATCAACTTGGGGTGGGAGAGAAATGGGCAATAGTACATGTAACTCCTCCACTACTTGTACAGTTTTGGCAGAGAGAAGCTTTTCTGTCTCTTGTGGTACACTTTTTGAATATTTAAATGAAATGTCACATATGAAAAGGGAGGGAATAATAGAACATTCCAAAGATTCAGCATCAAAAAGCTTAATTATACTATCTGACATATGGACGCATTATATAACTGTTTGATAGAAAAGGTTTGTGTAAGTTATATAAGCGATTAGACTCTTCTCAAATGGATGCAGTGTTTGCACACTGGTTTTCGCAAAGCATTGGACGCTTGTTTTTGAAGCAATGTATTGGATGCTGGATTTATACTTAAGAAAACAAGTTCCAGTTACTCTTTGGACATGATAAGCACATAGCGATATATAGTTTGAGCTTAAGGAATACAATACCATGAAGGCATTGGACAATGTAGTACCTATAATACTCAAACATTAATCATTAGGTACTTCAAAATTTAATCTCATTTGTTATCATCAAAACCAACGTTTGAGGAGTTGGACATTGTCCAAAGTCTTAGACTCTAATAGGAAAGCGATGGAAATACACATTATTTTCATGCTTCTTTTAAGGATCGACAACAGAGGAATCAATTGATTGCATTACCTCAAGGTGATTCATGGGTTGAGGGGGTGGAAGAAATTAAGGGAGCAGTGGTGGATCATTTTAAGCATGTTTTCTCTTTCTCTGAACCTATGATGGAACACCCTTGTCTTACAGGTATTCCTTTTAAACAACTTTCTGTTGCTGAAAATTCCTTTTTAACTCAACCTTTCCTGGAGGAGGAGATAAGAGACGCAGTTTGGAGTTGTGATGGGAGCAAAAGTCCTGGCCTAGATGGGTTTAACTTCAAGTTTTTTAAGGTATGTTGGGAGGTCTTGAAGAAGGATATTTGTGAGATGATCCAGGAATTCTACAGATATGGTAAGCTTCCAAGGGCTGTTACATCTTCGTTTATTGCACTTATTCCAAAAAGGGATAATCCACAAACTCTTGCTGAATATCGTTCTATATCCCTTATTGGTAGCATCAACAACATCATATCATAATTGTTTGCTCTGAGATTGTAGAAGGTGATTGGTTCTGTTATTTCTAAATATCTGTCTGACAACTTTCTTACAAGGCCGAAATATTTTGGATGGGGTTGTGGTTACTAATGAGATTCTGGAGTATGCTTCTAGATTAAATAGGGATTGTTTTCTTTTCAAAATAGATTTTGAAAAGGTTTACGATTCCGTTAGTTGGATGTTTTTGGATTACATGATGGAGTGTCTTGGTTTCATTGAAGTTTGGAGGAAATGGGTGAGGGCTATTGTTTGTTCTGGAAAGTTATCTATTTTAGTTAATGGTAGTCCGACAATAGAATTTGAGGCACAAAGGGGAATAAAACAGGGCGATCCTCTCGCTCCCTTCTTATTTTTTATAGTGGCTGAGGGGTTGGTGGGTTTAGTTAATATGGCTATTGAGATTGCCATGTTTCGTGGTTTTTTAAATTGGCAAATGAGATATTAGTTTCTCCTTGCTGCAATACGTTGATGATTTTATAATCTTTGGCGAGCCTTGCTGGTCTAATTTGTGGGCAGTCAAAACTATCCTTAGAAGTTTTGAGATGGTTTCGGGACTAAAAGTAAATTTTAAGAAGAGCAAACTTTATGGTGTTAATGGCTCTAAACAATTCTTGAATGGGGCAGCTGCTTTTCTTCATTGTGCTATTGCAACAATATCTTTCAAATTTTTAGGGATTCCCATTGGGTCCATTCATAGGTGCATAGCTGTATGGGAGCCGACTTTGTCTACTTTTAGAAGGAAGCTTCAGGGATGGAAGGGGCACATGTTATCTTTGGGAGGAAGAATCACGTTGCTGAATTCAATTATGACAAGCTTGCCATTGTACTTTTTTTCTTTCTTCAAAGCTCATAAGAAAGTCATTTTGGAATTGATTAGAATCCAGAGACGATTTTTATGGAGTGGTGATTTGGAGAAGGATAAAATCTGCTGGATAAGTTGGTAAACAGTTTGATTACCTAAGTCTGAAGGTGGTCTTGGTGTTAAGAATTTGGAGACTTTTAATTTAAGCTTATTGGCAAAATGGTTATGGTGCTTTTTGACTGATACAAATTCTATTTGGTATGGATTACTGTAATTCAGATATGGTCAATTGAATTCTTTGTGACCTGCACAAATCAGCAGCAGACATGCATTGTTATAGTGGCGGGATGTTTGAGCCATCGATGCTCACTCTTCATGGTTCAGCAATGCACTGGTGGGTGTTGTCAGAGATGGACATAGTAATTTGTTTTGGCATGACAGATGAATTGGTGGTCAGAGCTTGAAGGAGATTTATCCAAGACATCAGATCTCATTGAGGCAAAGTGGTTTGGTATCTGAAATGGGGTTTAGGGGATCCACAGGGTGGCAATGGGAGGCGAGTGTTATTTAGTTGGGAAGATGAGTTGTTTGAACAAATGAAGGCTTTACTACATAACGTTATGTTGGTTAGTGATGAAGTGGATTATTGGAGATGGCGAGGTAGGGGTGATATACCTTTTTCTGTAGCTTCAGCATATGAGGTTCTACGTTCTGGTGGTGAAGTTGGTAATGAGGTCATGGATAACCTGTTTAGATCATTCTGGAAGTTTGTTATTCCTTCTAAAATTTTGGCCTTTTCATGGAAGCTTCTTCATTGCAGATTACCCACTAAAGTTGCTTTACAATGCAGAGCATTGATTTTAGATTGTACTGATTGTGTACTTTGTGTAGGTTCAACTGAATCTATTAATCATCTGTTCATGGAGTGTCCTTTTTCGTCGCAGGTTTGGAACCTTGTGTACAAATGGTTGGGTCTATATATGTTGCAACACAATCAAATACAGTCACATTTTGTTCAGCATGGTTTTCTTTTTCAGGGGAAAGAGCAGAAGGAGAATACGACATTTAATATGGCATGCTACATGTTGGTGTTTGTGGTTATGCAAGAATAAGATAGTTTTCAAAAATGAAGGTTCGGGTGTGGCATCAGTTCTTGGGCACATCCAAGCAATATCATGGGCTTGGGTCAGATATAAGGCTTTATTGTCTACATCTGTTGCATTTTCAGCGTGGTGTATATGCCCTTTAGATTGTTTGTAAATCTCTTTAGCACAGCTATCATTGGTTTCTTGTACCTTTCATAATTTTGGCGGGCTACATTTCGTGCACAATATAATAAAATCAGCTTTGCTTTTTTTTTTTTATATATATATAGAAAAAAAAGGCTAAATCTCATAATTAATCCTTAATCCCTTAATGAATCAATTATTAGATTTGCATTAAGCACATAATCTAACCAAGATGACTAAAGATTTATACATCATTCCTAGTGATAGATCCTTAGCTATCTCACTCTAGATCTAGGTTTTAGAGACATTCCCCAACGAATCAAAACCCACAAATATGTGGTTGATCAATCCACAAATGAGATAATAAGCAAAAGAGTGAGATAGAAGATTGTGAAATTGAACATATATTAAAATATCAAAAGAAATACAAGAGGTTCAGTGACATTACATCCGACCCCAAACACAAGGGGAATTTAGCTACACATAGACATCAAAAGATTAGAAAATGGTGAAGGGATGCAAAATCTTGAAGAAGGAGGCATGAGAGAGAGCTTAGCAGCAAGTACAGGGATGGCAGAAATGGTACTCTGATGTACTTGGCTCAAATCCCAAGGTCCTTGCCTTAAATAGGACCTGTCACAAGCCTTTAAAAAAACACGTGAGGCATTCACGCTTAAGCACCATAAACACAACTAGCTAAAGCGTGTGATTGGTGCTTATGAACTTTTGGGCTCTGGACATGTCATGCTTAAGCGCGAGTCAGGGCACACTTAATCATGACCAACACTGAAGCTTGGTCCTCTTCTAGAATCCACACTTAAGCATGGAAGTGAGCTCGCTTAAGCGTGGCTTTCTCTTTAAACTTGGCAGCTACTAGAATTCGTTCTTAAACGAGGTTGAGGACTCGCTTAAGCGTGGCTTGTTGTTTTGTTTGGGTAGCTATTGGAATCCGCGCTTAGGCGAGGTTGAGAGTTCGCTTAAGCATGGATTATTCTTCAAACATGATGGCTCCATCCTCTTCTGCCACCTTTATCCTCTTGCTTCAACATACAAAATAAACCTAATACGAAGAAAAATGACCTAATTAACTATTCTAATGACAATCAATTTTTTTTTACAAATTAATTATTAACAAATCAAAACAAGTTTAAAAGTATTCAAATATCAAGATAATTGCCTCAATTATGGTTATTGAAATAATCTTCTCAAGGCAATTATCATGTAGTGGTAAAGCGTCATCATGCAGTCCCAAAGGTTCTGTTCTCAAACCTTGATAAAACCCCTTTCCGGATCTCAAATTCAGCATCAACGGAAATTACGGAAACTCAAAAGGTGAAGAAAATTTAAAGCGGAAAGACAAGAAATGGAAAGAACAACGCCACAATCCCTAGGGATTGATAAGTTGAGGAGGATTCGCCACTTTGAATATGGAAATTCAAAGATAAGAATCAAGGGTAGTTCCTAAGAACCTAGAGAGTTTCCTCTCACAAAAGCATCAAAACTTCATTCCAAATGAGAGTCAAAACTCCTTACAAAGTTAACATTTGGCCTATTTATAATATGAACCTAAAAGGCTTACCAAGGCCCATTACTAAAAGTCCAAACAACTAAAAAGGCCCAAATTAAAAATAAACATCATTAAAAACATAAAAAGCTCAACAAAAGCCCAATTTAGGCCCAAATTACATAAACTTCTATTCTAAGATTTGGCTCCACTTTAAGCTCTTCATGTACCATTCTAGTCCTCTATCAAACCTCGTCAACAAATTTTTTAATATCTTTATGTGAGCAAAGCTATACATCATTACATCTTGTGCACTTGGAGCCTTGGACCAAGGATGACGTGATGGATGTGTCAGACATGAACATAGCAACTCAACTTGCAAGTGGGGACATAAATAGACTGTTGGAGTCTAAGACTTTGGATGTCCAACCCCTCAAACTTCGATTTTGATGAAAAAAATGAGATTAAATTTTGAAGAATCTAATGCTTTATATTTGAGTATTATAGGTGCCACACCGTCAAATGCCTAAGTGGTATTGTATTTCTTAAGCTCAAACTGTATATATCTATGTGCTTATTGCGTCCAAAATGCAACTGGAACTTTTTTTTAAAGCATAAAATCAGCGTCCAATGTGCTGTAAATGAAACAAGCATCCAATACATTGTTAAAACCAGTGTGCAAACACTGTGTCCATTTGAGGAGCATCCAATCGCTTATATAACTTACACTACCTTTTCTATCTAACAAGTTATATAACGCGTCCATTATGTGTGGAAGTACACTTAAGCTTTTGATGATGATTATCTGAAATGTTCCTTATTCCCTCTCTTATCATATGTGACAATTCATTCGAATATTCAAAAGTGTACCACAGGAGACAGAAAAGCTTCTCTCTGCAAAAACTGTACTGAAGATGAGGCACCACATGTATTGTTGTCCCCTCTCTCTCTCCACCTTAAGCTGACACATAGCAATGGTCACATGATTATGAGAGAATGGTTTTTCGACAAGGCTCAGATCCCACAACGGATACATTCACTCTCAAGCCTATAAATAGAGGATCAAGCTCACGAAATCAACAACGAAGCAATCAAAGTTTTCAAAGAGCTAAAACTCTGCAAAAACGACTGGACGATTAACACTTGTGAAAAATGAGCAACTCCTTAGCCTTTGCTAAGTTACTTTGTGTATTCAATTTACTTTGTAATATCCTCTCTGTGAGAGTTGATCTGAACTTGTAATCAAACTGTTTGTTTGGAAAGCCAGGAGTGGCTTAGTGACAAAGAATACTTGGGTTTTCTTTAATCTCAGGGGGAGATTAAAGGTGTGCCAGAAGTGGCATAAAGAATACTTATAGCCAGAAGTGGCAGGGTAGAGAGTACTTATTTGTAATCAAAGTTTTGATTAGTGGAACCCTTCAAAAGGTTATTTTGAAGGAGAACTAGACGTAGCTCAGGTTGAGTGAACTAGTATAAACCAAGTGTTTTTACTCTATTGCTTTTTAGCTTACCAGTTATCTCTAGAGTTATTTCTTCGCATTAGACGCACAAGTTTCTTTATTAACTTATTTGCGAAAAGTATTTACTTCACGCTTGGACGACAACCTCTAAACGCAATTTCATTAAACTATTATTTTGAACCATTGGACGATATCTGAAACTCCTTGCTTTTACAAGTCCTTTGTAAAAATCTAAGTTAAAATATCTCCATCTTTGCGAAAAGTTTTTAAAGCTTTATCTAACACACTATTCAACCCCCATTCTAGTGTGATTTTTTGCATTTCAGTTGGCATCAGAGCTTGACCTCTCGGGTTGAGTACTTAGCAGCATAGAGGAAACAAGATCCTGAGAAAGATGAAAAATGAGGAACAAGCTGTTAACAGACCACCACTCTTCAAGGGTGTCAAATATGATTATTGGAAGTAAAGAATGATAGCATTCTTTGAATGCTGTCATATTGATATGTGGGACGTTGTGGAGATGGGAGACTACATTCCATATGATGAGAACCTCAATGAGATCCCCAAGGCTAGATGGACAGAGGAGCAAAAGCAGAGATTCTATCTCAACTCCAGAGTCAGAAACACCATCATGTGTGCACTATCCGAACAAGAATACAACAAGGTGCATAGTTTCAAAAGCGCTAAATAGATGTGGGACACTCTTGCGTTAACGTATAAGGGTTCCACCTAAGTAAAACATAACAAACTATGTCTTCTTACTTGTCAATATGAATTGTTTAGTATGGAGTGAAACGAGGAGATACAAAGTATGTTTGGACGGTTTCAAACCATACTAGTATGGTAAAGATTTCAATAACTATGAACATATTGACAAAATTCTAAGGAGTTTGCCTAAGAAATGGAGACCACAGCTTATAGCTTTGAGAGCAACTAAAGGATTGGACGAGATGTCCTCAGAAGAGCTTATGGGAATCGTAAAAGTGCATGAGCTAGAACTGCAACAAGATGGTGATGCGAAGAAAAGGAAGTCTCTGGCACTCAGCGTCTAGAAGCCAAAGAAAGCACCATCGTCCAAAGCCATGCAAGAAGAAGAGTCATCAGAAAAGCAATCTGAAGATGAAGACTCTGATGAGGATGATGAGCTATCCTTCATATCCAAGAGAATCCATGCTATGTGGAAGAAGAAAGGTGGATACAGATGGAGAAACCTGAACAAGAAAGGATTCAAGGAGAAGAAGAAGAGTCCAATCGTCCGTTACAAATGCAAGAAGCCCGGACACTTCAAGTCAGAATGCCCAGACCTTGAAAAGAACAAGGACACGAAGAAGAAAGTCTTCAACAAAAAGAAGGGCAAGAAAGTTTTGATGTAAACATGGGAAGACTTGGACGATGATCATCATCGGACGATGAAGAAGAAGAGGAAGCAAACATATGTCTGATGGCAGACAGTACATCAGACTCTTCCAAACCAGAAGAGGAAGAAGAGGTAGACTTTAATGATTTAAAATTGCTTCAAGAAGCTTATCATGAATTACTTTCAAACTCTTCTATTCTGTCAAAGGCCTATAAAACTTTGAAGAAATCGTCCAAATCACTTTAAAAAAAAAATAGAAGTTTAGAAAACAGTTTCAAACAACTTGAAAGTGAAAAGGAGGATTTACATAAAAAGTTTATAGAGCTCTCAAAAGAACATGAAGCCTTAAATGAGGATAGACAAACTCTATGGAATGATAGTGCTCATGCTTATCAGTCCTATGAGGAATCAAGGACTACAGAAATGAAGCTTTCCATAGAGATTCGAATTCTCAAAGCAGAAAACAAAAGGCTCATTGAGAAGCTTTTGAAAGTTGAAACAAATACTTCCTTAAGAGGTCAACCACTTGATGTTGTGAAACTTCATGAAGAGATTGACAGCCTAAAGAAGGATTTGTTCAGGTTTGTCAAGGGATCTGACAACCTTAACAAGCTTTTAAAATATGAAGGTTGTAAGAGACCCAATGACAGGTCAGGGCATGCATATAAGGGATAGAAATATATTCATGACGAGGATGTAGATGTTTGTTACTTTTGTTGGAAACCTGGACATATAACGTCCAAATGCAGACATCTGCCTAAGAAGGGAGCGTCTAGTGCCTTTCAAACTAACAAGAAAGGACCTAAGTCAATCTGGGTACCTAAAGATAAAATTGTTCCTGTTGTAGACATGCTTAACAATAGGAAAGAAACTCCAGTCATAGTACATGGATAGTGGGTGCTCGCATCACATGATAGGAGAAAGGTATATGTTCCAAAGCCTCCAACCTAGGACTGGTGGGACAGTCTGATGAAAACCCCTTTTCTGGATCTCAAATTCAGCATCAACGGAAACTCAAAAGGTGAAGAAAATATAAAGCGGAAGACAAGAAATGGGATATGACACCACAATCGAAGCTCGATTGATAAGTCTAGGAGGATTCGCCACAAAGAAAGTGTTTCTTTGATAAGAATCTAAAGGTTCATCACAAGAACCAAGAGAGAACTCTCTCAACTTAGCACAAAGCTAATTTTCTAAAAATGATCCAAAGTTCCCTTACAAAAGTGTTTAAAGGCCTATTTATACTAACACTAATAAAAAGGCCCAACATAAGTCATAATGGACCAAAACAAAAGAAAACATAACTAAAAATATAAAAAGCTCAACAAAAGCCCAAATTAGGCCCAAATTACATAAACTTCTATTCTAAGATTTGGCTCCACTTTAAGCTCTTCATGTACCATTCTAGTCCTCTATCATTGTCACTTTTGGAGAGAATAAAAAAGGGATGATACCTGACGTAGGTAAGATTGGTATACCACCCTATCCCTCAATTGATAATGTTCTTTATGTTAAAGGTCTCAAACACAATCTACTTAGCATAAGTCAATTATGTGACAGTTGCCTTTAACAAAGGTGAATGTATAGTCAAGAACTCTGATGGATCCCTTCTCTTTACTGCAAAGAGACGAGGTAATCTATACAAGATTAAACTTGGGGAACTATCAAGTCAAAATGTATCTTGCTTAGTTTCAATTAAAGAAAATCATTGGCTATGGCATAAAAAGCTTGGTCATGCAAGCTTGAGATTAATCTCAAAGCTTAACAGGCATAACCTCGTGAGAGGATTACCAAGTATGTCATACAAAGACGATCTTCTTTGTGAAGCATGTCAAAATGGGAAACAAGTAAAAAGTTCTTTTAAAAGCAAAAACATTTTTCCACTTCTAGACCTCTTGAGCTGTTACATATTGACTTGTTCAGACCTACAAGAACAGCCTCAGTAAGTGGTAAGAGATACGAATTGGTTGTAGTGGACGACTATACAAGATGGACATGGGTCATGTTCCTATCTCACATATCTCAAAGCTTAACAGGCATAACCTCGTGAGAGGATTACCAAGTATGTCATACAAAGACGATCTTCTTTGTGAAGCATGTCAGAATGGTAAACAAGTAAAAAGTTCTTTTAAAAGAAAAAAAATTGTTTCCACTTTTATACCTCTTAAGCTGTTACATATTGACTTGTTTAGACCTACAAGAACAGTCTCGGTAAGTGGTAAGAGATACGAATTGGTTGTAGTGGACGACTATACAAGATGGACATGGGTCATGTTCCTATCTCACAAAGATGAGTCTTTTAAGGTCTTCCATAACTTCTGTAAAAGAGTTCAAAACGAGAAAGGAGTATGCATTACTTCGATCTGAAGTGATCATGGGGTAAAATTAAAAAACAAGAGTTTTCAAAGGTTCTATGAGGATAATGGTATCCATCACAACTTCTCAACATCCAGTACGCCTTAGCAAAATGGTGTTGTTGAAGGGAAGAACAGGTCACTCCAAGAGTTGGCTAGAACCATGTTGAATGATAATTCAACCCCTAAACACTTCTGGGCTGAAGCAAGGAATACTGCTTGTTATTTACATAACAGAATTTATGTTAGACCCATCATGAAAAAGACTTCATATGAATTGTGGAAAGGGAGAAGACCTAACATATCTTATTTCCATCTATTCAGATGTCAATGTTTCATTCTAAACACTAAAGACAATCTGGGAAAGTTTGATTCTAAGTGTGATGAGGAATATTGCTTGGATACTCGGAAACTTCAAAGGCATATAGAGTTTACAATTCTAGAACCTTAGTTGTAGAAAAAGCTATCCATGTGAAGTTCAATGAGACTAAGACTGATAAGGAATTATCAGAGCTGGATGAATCTTTTGCAGATCTCTGGTTGGACGATGAAAAGAAGTCATCAGACGCGTCCAACGATGATGTCTCAGTAGAAGAGTCCAATGCTCCCCTGGATGGTCCAGTAGAAGAACAAAGAGAACCAACTGGATGCAACTGGCAAATGAAGAAACATCATCCAGAAGATCATATCATTAGTGATCCAAAAGATAAAGTCATAAATAAATCTTCACATCAACAACAAGGTCACACAGCACTCATATCACAGATGCAACCTAAGACTGTGGACGATGCCTTGGAAGATGAAAACTAAGTCAAAACAATGCAAGAAGAACTCGACTAGTTTTAGAAAAATGATGTTTGAAAGCTTGTTGAACTTCCTGGTGATAAAGAAGTTGTAGGAGCTAAGTGGGTATTCAGAAACAAGCTGGACGAAACAGGTAAAGTTGTGAGAAACAAAGCCAGGCTGGTAGCCAAAGGTTACTCACAACAGAAAGGTATAGACTATACTGAAACTTATGCACCTGTTGCTCGTCTAGAGGCAATTCGCATTTTACTATCATTTGCAGCTCATAGCAATATGAAGTTATATCAAATGGACATAAAAAGTGCATTCCTCAATGGACTGATAAAAGAAGTCTATGTGGAACAACCCCCAGGGTTTGAGAGTGATGCTTTTCCTAATCATGTTTTCAAACTTAACAAAGCTTTATATGGACTGAAGCAAGCACCAAGAGCTTGGTATGAAAAACTCAGTTCATTCCTTTCAGAAAATGGTTTTTCAAGAGGAAAAGTAGACACTACCTTGTTTTGCAAAGATTACAATTCTGATTTTATCATTGTTCAAATATATGTTGATGATATCATATTCGGTGCTACTAATAAATCTCTATGTGAGGAATTTGCTAAGTTAATGCAGACAGAGTTTGAGATAAGTATGATTGGAGAATTGAAATTCTTCCTTGGATTGTAAATGAAGCAAACTGATAAAGGCATATACATACATCAAACCAAGTATGTTAAGGAGCTTCTGAAGAAGTTCAAGATGGACGATGCAAAACCAATGAAAACTCCTATGCATCCAACAACAGTACTTGGACTATACGAAAGTTCAAAGAAGGTGGGCAACACCTTATACAGAGGAATGATAGGATCACTCCTATACCTCACAGCGTCCAGACCTGACATCATGTTCAGTGTATGTTTATGTGGCAGATTTCAATATGATCAAAGGGAAGTTCACTTAAGTGTTGTTAAAAGAATTTTCAGATATGTTGTTGGAACAACTAATCTTGGTCTATATTTCAAAAGACAGAAAGATTTCATATTAGTTGGATACTGTGATACTATGCTGGAGACAGAATTGAATGAAAAAGCACTAGTGGAGGATGTCACTTCATTGGTGGAAACCTAGTCTCCTGGATATGCAAGAAGCAAGGAACCATTGCACTATCCACTGCTGAAGCAGAGTATTTCTCAACTGCAAGTTGCTGCTCTCAAATCTTATGGATCAAACATCAACTTGAGGACTATAGTATATATGAGAGTAATATTCCTATCTTCTGTGATAGCACTGCTGCAATTGATCTTTCCAAAAACCCCACATTGCATTCAAGGGCAAAACATATAGAAATTAAACATCACTTTATAAGAGACCATGTTCAGAAAGGGACTGTGGAATTACAGTTTGTAACCACAAATGATTAGCTAGCTGATATATTTACAAAATCCCTTACTGAGGACAAGCTAATCCTACTAAGGAATAGACTTGGCATGGACTTTGTAAAGGAATGATTAACATCTATATGCAGCATCCAATATGACTATAGCGTCTAATGGACATATCGTCCAAAGGCCACTTAGTCATGCATGTGCACTGCATGTGTTGCATTTAAGTCCAAAATCTGGACGATGTTTTCTATTATGTTTTACAACGTGGCTAAAATGATTTCGTTTTGAGTAAGTGTAAGTTAATGCTCTATGCTGAGTCACTTAACTGTTGATAACCGTACGCAACTACCCATAAACCTCAGCACGCCTCATCATGGCGGGTTTAGTGGCATAACCTCCACTTTCAAATTTTCAAAAGCCCAAATCCATTTCGTTTTCTCCAAACAAAGCCCATTCTTAAGCTGTCACATCTACTCTGAAAAACCTTACTTATTTTCGCTAATCAAAAACCTCCTCTACTACCTTAACCTTCTCTCTCTCACACCACACCCAAACATTCACATGTTAACCTAAAAATATAAACCTTTACCACAATGGCGAACTCAAGTAAATCAACCGCCTCTATTCTTGATATTCCTACCTACCCTGAAACCACCATTATGACCCAAGGTGCTGCTATTATAGGATCGAAGCAGCAGATCTAGAGGGAGGTGAATAGATCTTTCAACTTTTATTACTACAATCTCTTCTTTTCCAAATCTTCTATTTCACCATCCTTCTTTTTGCAAAGAAACCAATTATTTAAAGAAAGATTTATGAAACAAGTTGAACAGAGATTTTTAAGATCAGGTTAAGAAATCAGAGTTTTATTTCAATTAAAGAATGTTGATCAGGAAAACTTAACCAATTAACCTTGATATCTTGGATGAACAAGAAAGTGAAAATTAAAGAAAGAATGCTCAAGAGTTTTATACTGGTTCAGTCATAAAGACCTACATCCAGTTGATCCAACACCCTGTTAGATCTTTCACTAATTCAAATTTCGAGTTACATGCACACTACACAAACAAGAAATATGAAATACACACTTTCTAGACTTGAACCCTATAAGTAAAGAAAGAAAATTTTTAATAGAACACTACTATTAGATTCTTAAAAACCCTATTTCAAACAATTCAATCTTAAAAAAAAATCAAGGTTATGGAACGATTTCACCTTTAGTGAATGATTGAACGTTTCAGCTCATTGAGTTCCTATCATCTTCTTTTTCAAGCAAGAGTGATCTTCCTTTTTTATTCTTCCATTTTTTAATTGAAGGAGATCAATTTGCTTTAGAACCTTTTTTGATGCTCTTCTCTCAATGTATGTTAAAACTGATTTTCGAAAAGCGTTGTTAGAGAGAGAGGGAGTGCTGGTATTTATAAAATTTTAAAGATATAACTGATTTATTCTATTACGTAAATAACGTAATCTGTTAAATCGTTCTACAGCACACCTGGGTTCTATTCAAAGATTGATTTAACCTATTACATCAAAGTGTAACCTATTAAATTGATCTTAATGATCTCTTAAAGTGATATGGGTTCGTTTTAATTTGTTACATACTCATGTAATCGATTAAACCGAGCTTTCTTCCTTGAAACAACTTTTTGAATCTATAGTAATCGATTAAGTTGTGTTGTAATCGATTAAAATAGAGACAATGTGAATTCTTTCAGAAACAAGACTCAAAGTCTAAAATGCCTTGTGTAATCGATTTATCCCGAGGTGTAATCGATTATGCTTAGAATTTTAGCTTTTCCCAGATAAAAGAAAATGTGGTAATCTGTTACATCAATGATGTAACCGATTACTACAGTGAGTTTATCAAAAAGGATCAATCAATTTGCTTTCTTAGATTTTTTATTAAGACTCTAGGCAAGACTAATATTTAAAATTAAACACTCACAAGGCTAATTCTAAAACAATCAATACAATGTCACATCTTTACATGTTTGGCATATTTAAAAAATTAAAAACAATTAAAACCAAAACTAAATAGAAAACTAGGAGATCTAGTCTTCATGTCAACAATCTTCCCCTTTTTGGTTTTGATTGTGCCAAACCTTTCTTTGGTTGTGCTTTGCATTGTACCTGTTTCTGTTCATGTACACTTGTCCAAGGACTGGTTAAACAGATATATTAATAAAACTTTAATACCAATCATTGAACATACAATTCATCAAATATACTCCCCCTTTTGGCAAACAAAAGCCAAAAAGACTATGATCAACTAGCATCAAATTTAAACAGTCAACAAAGATCATATGGAAGTAGATTAGTGTACTCAAATAATCAAGATTTGTTCATAACAACAATGTATATCATTAAGTACAGTCATCCAAATTTTTGAACTAGAAGTAAAATTAAAAACAGAGATTAAAAATAGAGTTCAAAAGATAGTTAAAAATAGAGTACTTAATTTAAAATATAAGATTAGTTATGCAAAAATATTTTGATTTTGGAGTGGTTGTTGATCTAGTCTTCAGGATAGGGAATGTTTCGTTCATCAAGCCTTGCAGAGATGCTTTCAAAACTGTCTTTGAGTTCTTGATAGTCTTCCTTGTGAACCTTTATCAACTCATCTAATTTAGCCAAAATAGCCTTTTCAAAAGGGGTTAGTGGCTTCTCATCATCTTGTGCAGGCTGAGCTTGTTACTCTAGTTCTTCATTATCTTCAACTTCAACTGGTGCATCTTCCTTGGCAAACCAGTCGTGATCAGTCACAACCAAGATCATTTGCTTCAGGGCTTTGGTCTTGACTTCATGAATGTCCCTAGTGAATTCAAAGGTTTTAGTTGATGTATCCACCTTGAAGTGATCAATCACTTTTGAGATGAACACAAATTAGGGGCACTTGTAATCTACCAATCTTTTGGTTTTTAGCATATTCTCAATTATCACAAACATCCAATTTATTTTAATCTTGTTCTTCAGAGCAAATATTAGCATTAAATCTTCATCTGTTAATTGAGCATGATTGCTCCACCTGGGTGTCAGAATCCATGATATAACATAGGCAAGCAACCTGTCATCTACCTTAAGAGGACCAATGTTAAATCTTTTCTTTAATGGTTCTTATGGGTTCCTCATGCAATCCATAAAAGTAGAAACCTTGCTATACTTAATCCCTAATTTCTTGAATTACTCAAAATTTGGCTTAGTTCCGCCAACTTCAATACCGCCAATAGAGCTAAATACTGAAGCAGTTAACTCTATCTTAACACCTTTCAGAGATGAACAGAGAACTCCAAATTCATTTACATGGGCACAGGTATAGAAGACCGTTACCAAATTAGGGTAGTAGATGCCATGTAGTTGAGTGAATTTGTCAAGCCCTTGTTCTTCTAGAATAGAAGGGAAGGAAAAATTTTGACCTTTGAGCCACTCAAGGTTCAGAAACTTGGGGGTCACCAACTCCTTTCCAGCGAATGTCTGAATGTAGGAGGCTTCCTGATGCTCACTGGTGAACCAGGGATTCAGACGAGATTGGGGTTGAGGTGGTGGAGAGGGAGGAGCAGGTTCCTTTCCTATACTAGACCCTATTTCTTTATTGGAAGGAGCCTTCCTCTTCCTGGTCTTTGGTGGAGGTGAAGGAGGGGTAGCATTTTTCTTGGCAATGCTCTTCGTTCTTTTGGGTCTTTATGAATTATCCATTGGATTTGGGTTCAGTTTGTGAGAGAGAAAATGGTCGAAGAGGGTTCTGGATTTAAAGGAGAGGAATGGGTTTTAAGAGTTTTGAAGTGGTTAGTCTTAAGGGTCGCGTCTTTTGGGGTTTTTAAAATACTTCAGAACGAATGTAATCGATTACGTTCCCAAATGTAATCGGTTACAGTTTTCCAGAATAGACCAGTAATCATCCCTAATCAATTTAATCGGTTACGTTGCAGATGTAAAAAATTATGTAATTTTGAAAACATTTTATGCAATGTAAAGTATGTAATCGGTTATCCCGAAGGGTAATCGATTAAAACAGTGGTAAATGCAATTTTTCTTTCAAATGAAAATGCAAGTTTTTAAGCTATGTAATCGGTTATCCCGAGGGGTAATCAATTATTAATGTAGCTTTTTGAAAAAATGTTATAAACACAAGTTTTTAAATAGCATTTTTCACATATTGTCACAAACAATAAACAAAAACAAAACAAAAAAAAAAATTAAACTTACAAAATAATCAATCAACAAAACAAAAGCCAAGATCATTTCTTAATTGGTAAAATCTATCTCTAGCTAATGGTTTGGTGAAGATGTCAGCTAGTTGAGAATTTGTCTCAACGAACTCTATATCACAATCACCTTTTTGAATGTGATCTCTGATAAAGTGGTGCCTAATTTCAATGTGTTTAGTCCTAGAGTGCAATATAGGATTCTTAGTGAGGTTTATGACACTAGTGTTATCACATCTAAGTGGTATGTGATCTAAGTGAAGAACATAATCAGATAATTGTTGTTTCAGCCACAAGGATTGGGCACAACAACTTCCAGCCGCAATGTATTCAGCCTCAGCAGTAGACAAGGCAACACATGCTTGTTTCTTACTGTGCCATGTTACTAAGCCATTGCCAAATAAATGACAAGTTCCACTAGTACTTTTCCTATCTAGCTTGCATCCAGCAAAGTCTGAATCTGAGTATCCTATTAGAGTAGGTTCAACACCTTTGGAATACCATAGGCCCACATCTAAAGTTCCTTTTAGATATTTCATAATTCTTTTTACAGCAGTATAGTGAGATTCTTTAGGATTAGATTGATATCTAGCACACAAGCAAATATTAAACATAATGTCTGGTCTACTAGCAATTAAGTAAAGTAAAGAACCAATTATACCTCTGTATTTTGTTTTATCTATAAATTTACCTTTGACATCAGTATCAAGGTAACAGTTTGTAGCCATTGGAGTAGTTGATTCTTTGCTACTTTCCATATCAAACTTCTTTAAGAGCTCTCTGCAGTACTTTGTTTGATGGAGAAATGTGCCTTGCTTTAATTGCTTGATTTGTAGCCCTAGGAAGAAATTTAGTTCGCCCATCATTGACATTTCAAACTCCCCCTACATACTTCTTACAAATTCCTCACATAGAAGATTGTTAGTAGCTCCAAAAATTATATCATCAACATATACTTGTACTAACAAAATGTCCTTAGAGGATCTCTTTATAAAAAGGGTTTTATCAACTTTTCCTCTTTCAAACTTTTGATCAAGGAGAAAGTTACTTAATCTTTCATACCATTGTCTAGGGGCTTGCTTTAGCCCATACAAAGCCTTCTTGAGCTTGTATACATGGTTTGGAAATTTATGATCTATAAAACCAGGAGGTTGAGAAACATAAACTTCTTCATCAATAAAGTCATTTAAAAAGGCACTTTTCACATCCATTTGGTGCCTATTTGGTTCAGATTTTTATCCATGGGAATGAGTTCCCATACATCATTTCTTTTGAATTGATTTAGTTCTTCATGCATAGCCATTATCCAAAATTCATCAAGTAAAGCTTCTTCTACTGTTTTGGGTTCTATTTGAGAAACAAATGCAACATGTTCACAAAACAAATTTAAAGAGTTTCTAGTAGTTACTCCTTTTTCTATATTTCCAATTATGTTGTCCATGGATAGACCTCTAGGAGTTCTCCACTCTTTAGGTAGGGAATTTTCATCATGTTGATCTTCCCTTATTGCTAATTCTTCCCTTGAATCCAATTCAGCTTGAGGGAATTCTTCAGCTGTACCTGCATCATCATCATCACCACAAGGTACCTTTCCCTCTTTTTGGGGGTTAGACTCATCAAAGACAACATGTATAGATTCTTTAATAGTAAGTGTCCTTTTATTATAGACTCTATAGGCTTTACTAGAAAGAGAGTATCCAAGAAATATTGCTTCATCCGCTTTCACATCAAATTTTCCAAGTGATTCTTTACCATTGTTTAGCACAAAGCATTTACAACCAAAAACTTTGAGGTGTGATATGTTAGGCTTTCTTCCTCTATAGAGTTCATAAGGAGTTAGTTTCAAAAGAGGTCTAATTAAGACTCTATTTAGAACATAGCATGCAGTGCTTACTGCATCAGCCCAAAAATATTTAGGCAAATCATTTTCATTTAACATTGTTCTAGCTAGTTCTTCAAGAGATCTATTTTTCCTTTCTACAACTCCATTTTGTTGAGGAGTTCTAGGTGCAGAAAAATTGTGATCTATACCATATTCTTCACAATTTTTTTCAAAATCCTCATTTTGGAATTCTCCTCCATGATCACTTCTCAAGGCTTTGATTTTCAAATCTTTTTCATTTTGAATCTTTTTGGCCAATTTGGCAAAAGCTTTAAAAGCATAACTTTTCAAAGATAAAAACAGTATCCATGTGTATCTTGAGAAATCCTCCATAATTACTAAAGCATAATAGCTACCACCTAGACTCATAGTTCTAAAGGGACCAAATAAGTCCATGTGCAAAAGTTCAAAGGGTTTTGAAGATGAAACAACTTTCTTTGCTTTAAAAGATACCCTTGTTTGTTTTCCCTTCTGACATGTATCACATATTTTATCTTTCTCAAACTTGAGTTTAGGTAAATCGTGAACCAGCTCTTTTGAGATTAACTGTTCAAATGAGACATGTGTATGTGTGCAATTCTTTTGTGCCATAGCCAAGCTAAATCATCTTTACTAGTTAAGCATGTTTCACGAGGTAGGGATGCATGTTCAATATTTAGCATATAGATATTTTGAACCCTTATCATGGCTATCACTTATCATACAGCATGATTCATTAAAAGATACTTTGAAGCCTTTATCACATAGTTGGCTAATGCTAAGGAGATTATGTTTTAATCCATCCACATACAGCACATTTTCAATAATGGTGGAAAGAGGATTACCAACATTTCCTACACCAAGAATTCTCCCATTGTTGTTATCACCATAGGTCACGAATCCTCCTTGTTTTGCTGTCAACCAGATAAACCTTGATTTATCCCCACTCATGTGTCTTGAGCAGCCACTGTCTAAGTACCACAGAGACTCTTTGGCACTCAAACACACCTACAAAACAGATTAAGTAGAGGATTTAGGTACCCAAGTAATTTTGGGTCCTTTGGGGTTAGTGATCTCCTTGGTTCCTTTGGGGATCCATTTGTATCTCCCATTTGGAACACCAAATTTCTTGATCATGCAATTATTAGAAGAATGTCCCTTATGCAAACAATAATGGCATGACACAAATGGAGAGCTGGATGCTTTGACAAAGTTAAATAAGTTCTTATAAGATTTCTGCTTTTTGCCAATAGTGTACCCAACTCCGGCTCTTTCTATCATGCATTTTTGTTGTGCAAGGAGTGCATCAAGATTATTTCTTCCCATTGTAAACTTTGATAAGGTTTTCGGTAAGTATTCATTTTTCAGTTCAATAGCCTTACAATTTTCACATTGGAAGGAGAATCAATAGGAATATTAGTAATATTGCTAAGAGAGATTTCCTTCTCTTTCTCAAGAGTTTCAATTTTACCTTTCAAATTAGTCAGCTCTTTTTGCATATTAGCTAATTTTTCCACATGCCATCTAATTTTTCCTTTTAGTGTGTTATTAGCAAGAGCTAGCCTTTGTGCTTCCTCATGCATTTCATTGAAAGCATCAAGCAATTGATCATAAGATTCATCATGTTCAAGGTCAATAATACTTACAATGCTTTCATTTTCTTCTTCTTCTTCTTTGGCCATGAGGCAGAGATTAGCTTCCTCTTCATTGCTTTCATCACTTGAGGAAATAGATGCATTGTCCTCCCAAGCTATGTAGGCTTTTTTCTTCTTTCCTTGGCTTTTAGGCTTCTTTTCTCCATTTTGTTGCTTATTGAGATAGATAGGACATTCCGATTTAATGTGTCCTATTTTTCCACATTTGAAGCATGTGAAGTTTGGAGACGAGGTTTCACTTTTCTTCACAAATTTTCTCTGCTGAGTTCCTTTTCCTTTTCCGTTTTTCTTCTTGAGGAAATGCCTGAATTTTCTTACTATGAGAGTTAAGTTCTCAGCATCTAAACCTTCATCTTCATCATCACCACTGGATGGAGTTGCTGCCTTAAGAGCTAAGCCTCTTGTTTTTCTGTCCTTTTCTTCTTCTTCTGCCTGATACGAATCTACTAAACGGATCGTCTTGAAAACAGGTAAAGGATAGAAAGAGGAACTTGACCCTAACCGCGACCTGCCGGTAGAACCAAAGTTATCAAGAAAGCGTGACCCTAACCGCGACCTGCCGGTAGAACCAACACTATAAAGTTCTTAACCCAAGAACAAAGGGGAAGCTCTCACAATAGAGAAACACTCAATTTGATTAATCTGAAAATTCTGCCTTGGAAGCTTACAAGAGGTTCCTATTTATAGGCTATGCTAGGCAGCCCTGAAAAGAAGTAAAATTCCACTAACAATCCCACTAGGCATTAATTACCCACTACCAATCACAATGGTTCATGAATTATCACAATGGTTCACCAACCATCATAATGGTTCATTAACCATCACAATGGTTCACTAACCATCACAATGGTTCATGAGGTCCCACCAACCATCATAATGGTTCATTAAGTCCCACTAAACTTTCCACTAAGCATTTATTCCCCACTAAGCTTTTACATTCCACTGAGCATTAATTTCCCACTATCTTCTTGTCTTGTGAATTTGGGCTTTTCATGCTGTCTTCATTTTGGGCTTAAATCTTGATCAACTTGTAAAAAAGTGACCCACTTTGGAGTAGCCTCTAATCCACTTTGAGCTGAACTTTTCTTAATCTCCATTATTAGGCCTTGCAATGCTTGCTTCATCCTCTTTGTCTTGGACCTAGTCATGGGACCTCCAATGTCACACAAAGTGTCTTTAGGTTGGCTTTTTGGATCTCTATCACTGCCATTCTAGTCATATGCATTTCATGTTCTCTCAGCTTTCCAAACAGCTCTGCATTGGTCATTTCTGCAAGATTTTTTTACTCTGAAATTGTTGTCACTTTTGGTTGCCATGTTCTGTTCATAGACTTGAGGACTTTCACATTTAGTTCCTCCTATTCAAAGATCTTTCCCAAGCCTTTGAGGTGATTTACAATGTGTGTAAACCTCTTCTGAACATCATTCAAAGTTTCGCCTGGCAACATCCTGAAGGTCTCGTACTCTTGAATGAGGGTGTTTTTCCTCGCTCTTCTTACGTCGGACGTGCCTTCTTGGGTGACTTGTATTAGATCCCACATTTCCTTGGCAGAGGTGCATTGTACGAAAGAATTCATCAGAATTTAAAGCAGAATGTATAATGTTCATGGCTCTTGAATCATATTGAGCTTTCTTAGATTCTTGATCTGTCCAATTATCAAATGGTTTTTCAACTAAGTATCAATCAACGGTATGTTTTGGAATAGTTGGACCTTTTATTACCGCATTCCAAATGCCTCTATCAACTGATTCCATTAAGATTTTCTTCCCTACTTTCCAAAAAGGGTAGTTTACTCCATAGAACATTGGAGGTCTGTTGATTGAAGCACCTTTAGCGAAGGGCAATTGATTTGTTGCCATATCCTTGTTTTTCAAAAGGAATCTTGAATAAATTACAAGATACCAGCTCTAGATACCAATTGAAGGATCGAAGCAGCAGATCTAGAGGGGGGTGAATAGATCTTTCAACTTTTATTACTAAAACTCTTCTTTTTCCAAATCTTCTATTTCACCATCCTTCTTTTTGCAAAGAATCCAATTATTTAAAGAAAGATTTATGAAACAAGTTGAACAGAGATTTTTAAGATCAGGTTAAGAAATCAGAGTTTTATTTCAATTAAAGAATGTTGATTAGGAAAACTTAACCAATTAACCTTGATATCTTGGATGAACGAGAAAGTGAAAATTAAAGAAAGAATGCTCAAGAGTTTTAGACCGGTTCAATCATAAAGACCTACATCCAGTTGATCCAACACCCTGTTAGATCTTTCACTAATTCAAATTTCGAGTACATGCACACTACACAAACAAGAAATCTGAAATACACACTTTCTAGACTTGAACCCTACAAGTAAATAAAGAAACTTTCTAATAGAACACTACTATTAGATTCTGAAAAACCCTATTTCAGACAATTCAATCTTTAAAAAAAAGATCAAGGTTATGGAACGATTTCACCTTTAGTGAATGATATAATGTTTCAGCTCATTGAGTTCCTATCATCTTCTTCTTCAAGCAAGAGTGATCTTCCTTTTTTATTCTTCCATTTTTTAATTGAAGGAGATCAATTTGCTTTAGAACCTTTTTTTATGCTCTTCTCTCAATGTATGTTAAAACTGATTTTCGAAAAGCATTGTTAGAGAGAGAGGGAGTGCTGGTATTTATAAAATTTTAAAGATATAACTGATTTAATCTGTTACATAAATAACGTAATCTGTTAAATCGTTCTACAGCACACCTGGGTTCTATTCAAAGACTGATTTAACCTGTTACATCAAAGTGTAACCTGTTAAATTGATCTTAATGATTTAAAGTGATCTGGGTTCGTTTTAATCTATTACATACTCATGTAATCGATTAAACCGAGCTTTCTTCCTTCTGAAAGAACTTTTTGAATTTATAGTAATCGATTAAGTTGTGTTGTAATCGATTAAAACAGAGACAATGTGAATTCTTTCCGAAACAAGACTCAAAGTCTAAAATGCCTTGTGTAATCGATTATCCTGAGGTGTAATCAATTACGCTTAGAATTTTAGCTTTTCCTAGATAAACGAAAATGTGGTAATCTGTTACATCAATGATGTAACCGATTACTACAGTGAGTTTATCAAAAAGGATCAATCAATTTGCTTTCTTAGATTTTTTATTAAGACTCCAGGCAAGACTATAATATTTAAAAATTAAACACTCACAAGCCTAAGTCTAAAACAATCAATACAATGCCACATCTTTACATGTTTGGCATATTTAAAAAATTAAGACCAATTAAAACCAAAACTAAATAGAAAATTAGCTCTTCATGTCAATAGCTATTGTTCACATTGAACATTTCTTTGACATCAAATTTTTTGGAAGGCCTTGGTCTCAACCTTGAAGAAAATCTGCTGAAGAGTGGCATTCAAAGGTTCTTCAATGACACTCAGAAGATATACCTAGAACTGATTAGAATGTCCTGGAGGAATGCCAAGTTCGATACTTAATGTTAGATTGTAACTACAGTAATTGGACGGGAAGTGGTTCTGTCCACTAAGACTATAGCCAAAGTGGGTTGTATCAGGGAACAGAATCAGTATAAGCCGGACTGGGCAGAGAGATATGGTAACCATGTTGGGAAGGTACTTTGCAAGGACAAGTCTACTGATTCAACAAAGATAGAGTACAGGAATATGTGTGAAGAAGCCAACATATGGTAGCAGATATGCAACAAGGGTATTTTGCATAAAGCTGGGTCCAAGGATTCAGTCACGGACTTACACAAGTTCGTGTTGTTTCATTTGATGGAGGGTATTCCATTCAACCTGCCTCATACCATCTACATCAATATACTACGCATGAAGAAGACCATTGGAGGTAATGATTACATCTTCTATGTTGCCTTGTTGAATAAAATCTTCTGGGATCAGAAAGTCTACCAGAGATTTTACGATGAATTGGATGAAGCAATCATTAGGAAAGGAGAACTGATTGCACTCCAACAGAAATTTGGAGAGTCCAACATTAAGCCCATGAAGATTAAGCTGACTGCCAAAGTTCTGAGGGAACTGGACGAGGAAAGCATCAACAAGAAAAGACATGAGCAGAGCAGGCTCATTCAGAATGATGAAGAAGAGGAGATGGACTTCTTGGGTCTTGGAAGGAACATAAAGAAGCTAATAAAAGACCAAGAAACAAGGAAGGTGACAAGAAAGATGTCACAACAGCAAGGAGAAGCTGAAAAAGAAAGAAGAACAAAGAAAAGGCATGCTGCTTCTACACCATCCAATCCTCTTGCCTCTGCTGAGAAGCGTCCAAAGACTGCTTCATCCAAACCTACACCAGAAAAGCCCAGAGTCAAAAAGTTAAAAATGATGAGTGACTCTGATGATGATGATAAAGTTCAGCCAGATCAAAAGGAAAGCAGAAGAAGTAGATTCTGGAACACAAAAGAAATAGAAGGTAGCTGTAACGTCCAAAGTAGGGAGTTCTGTCATACCTACTGCAGTACCAAGAAGGATGAAGTCTCAGGCAACCAGGCCTAGAAGAATTCCTGTTCCACCCCCTCCTCTTATGACACTGAGAGTGAATCAACTATTGCTCCACCAGCTACTCCACCTACTGCTACAATATCTGCACCAACTCAGCGTCCACCTCTCAAGTTGGACCTTACACCAATAGTGCATCCAAGGGACACTTGGAGAAATGCATGGACACCTTGGATCATTCCACCAAATGTCCAAGAGAAAACAGAGGAAGATAAAAACAAAGAAAGATTCCCTGTGGTTTACTTCACCAGAAATGAATAGAATTATTGCAAGAAAAGTGATGTCATCAGAAGACCATATCAGGAACCTCTCGAGAGAAGTTTCACTTCAGTATCTGCACCAGACTGGACGAGGTATGATCATGTTCATCCTTAGTCTGCAACCTATGCTAATCTACCAGAAGGGACTATCATTTGCAATCCTCCACCAACTTGGACGAGGCTCGATTAGCATATTTGAACAAGAAGTGAAAACTCTTCATGAACTCCAACTAGCTGAAAAGGCTCGATTGGCACAGATTGAACAAGAATAGGCTGAGATTACTGCTAAAGAAGAAGATGAAAGAGCTCAAGCAACATAAGCAGAACAAGCCGCCAAATCTAAAGCAACACAAGCAAAATTGGACGAAGCTTCTGCAAAGATAAATGAGATGCTCATCCAGTTGGACTTGGAAAATGAAGTTGAAGTAGATGTTGAACACTTTGTCACTTCACATAAGGAGCAAACTGTTCAATTAGTGATGAGAACCTGTTTCCGGATCAAACTCAAAAGGTGAAGAAAATTTAAAGCGGAAAGACAAGAAATGGAAAGAACAACGCCACAATCCCTAGGGATTGATAAGTTGGGGAGGATTCGCCACTTTGAATATGGAAATTCAAAGATAAGAATCAAGGGTAGTTCCTAAGAACCTAGAGAGTTTCCTCTCACAAAAGCATCAAAGCTTCATTCCAAATGAGAGTCAAAACTGATTACAAAGTTAACATTTGGCCTATTTATAATATGAACCTAAAAGGCTTACCAAGGCCCATTACTAAAAGCCCAAACAACTAAAAAGACCCAAATTAAAAATAAACATCATTAAAAACATAAAAAGCTCAACAAAAGCCCAATTTATGCCCAAATTACATAAACTTCTATTCTAAGATTTGGCTCCACTTTAAGCTCTTCATGTACCATTCTAGTCCTCTATCAATTAGATTCGTCCAAGGATGTAGACATACAACTAGTGGCTGGAACTGAAGTGCCACAACCACCGAAGTCCACTGCTGACAGACCTACTCCTGAGGTTGCTACAAGTTTCCTTGTTGCTGATGCGTCCAGTGAAGCCCACTCTGGTACAAGACAAATCCTAGTGCCTACAAGTTCCTCAAGTCCAAAATCCCATTGTTCCTTTGCGATTTGTTGAACCTCAAGGTGTCTCTGAAGATAGAGTACAAGAGATTGTTCATCAAGCTCTCCGGCAACAACAAGTGGAAACGGAAGCTGTTCTTCGAGCTTTCCAAGAAAGACAACAGGCTGAAGCTGAACAGCATAGGCGAATGCTACAAAATGCCATAGCTAATCAATTCATGAACCTTTCGCAGATGCTGGTGAATCAAATTCAGTCAACAACTGCTAACCTCATAGGCACTGTTGCACATCCTGTTCAACCTATATCTCAATAGCAATATCAGCAACCACCAATTGAACAACCAGCACCACCAACTCAAGCACCACCAGAGTAACCACCTCCACCACAAGAACCACCTCAACAGCCTTAGGTGACCATGATGGTCAATCATTTTTCCATCTTTCAAACCCATGATTTTTTTTGTTGATGACGAAAGGGGGAAAATTGGAATTTTGATATATCATAAAGCTTTGACTGCACTATTCTTTTTGTCTTTGGCTGTTTATTAAATATATGAGGTGTTTTGATCATAAGCTATGCATCCATATCCTTGATATGTTTTCATCTCTGATACCTTGATATGTTTTCATCTCCAATACGTTTTTAAAGCATGAGAAATGTTGAACTCAGGGGAGTACTTCATTTCACATCTTTAACACTGTCAACATTATCTGGCATAGCATAATCATTCCATTACTCATATCCTCTAATATCTTTAAATGATTATGTCCTTACTCTCATAAAAATTTAACATTGTTTGTCATCATCAAAAAGGGGGAGATTGTTGGAGTCTAAGACTTTGGACGATGTCCAACCCCTCAAACTTCGGTTTTGATGATAACAAATAAGATTAAATTTTGAAGTATCTAATGCTTTATGTTTGAGTATTATAGGTGCCACACCGTCCAATGCCTAAGTGGTATTGTATTTCTTAAGCTCAAACTTGCGTCCAAAATGTAACTGGAACTTGTTTTTCTAAAGCATAAAACCAGCGTCCAATGCGCTGTAAATGAAACAAGCATCCAATACATTGTGAAAACTAGTGTGCAAACACTGCATCCATTTGAGGAGCGTCCAATCGCTTATATAACTTACACTACCTTTTCTATCTAACAAGTTATATAACGCGTCCATTATGTGTGGAAGTACACTTAAGCTTTTCGATGATGACTCTCTGAAATGTTCCTTATTCCCTCTCTTATCATATGTGACATTTCATTTGAATATTCAAAAGTGTACCACAGGAGACAGAAAAGCTTCTCTTTGCAAAAACCGTACTGAAGAGGAGGCGCTACATGTACTGTTGTCCCCTCTCTCTCTCCACCCTAAGCTGACACGTAGCAACTGTCACATGATTATAAGAGAATGGTTTTTTGACAAGGCTCAGATCCCACAACGGATACATTCACTCTCAAGCCTATAAATAGAGGATCAAGCTCACGAAATCAACAACGAAGCAATCAAAGTTTTCAAAGAGCTGAAACTGTGCAAAAACGACTGGACGATTAACACTTGTGCAAAATGAGCAACTCCTTACTTTGCTAAGTTACTTTGTGTATTCTGTTTACTTTGTAATATCCTCTTTGTGAGAGTTGATCTGAACTTGTAATCAAACTGTTTGTTTAGAAAGCCAAGAGTGGCTTAGTGATAAAGAATACTTAGGTGTTCTTTAATCTCAGGGGGAGATTAAAGGTGTGCCAGAAGTGGCCTAGAGAATACTTGTAGCCAGAAGTGGCAGGGTAGAGGATACTTGTTTGTAATCAAAGTTTTGATTAGTGGAACCCTTCAAAAGGTTATTTTGAAGGAGAACTGGACGTAGCTCAGGTTGAGCGAACCAGTATAAACCAAGTGTTTTTACTCTATTGCTTTTTAGCTTACCAGTTATCTCTAGAGTTATTTCTTCGCACTAGACGCACAAGTTTCTTTATTAACTTATTTGCGAAAAGTATTTACTTCACGCTTGGACGACAACCTCTAAACGTAGTTTCATTAAACTGTTATTTTGAACCATTGGACGATATCTGAAACTCTCTGTTTTTACTAGTCCTTTGTAAAAATCTAAGTTAAGATATCTCCATCTTGCGAAAAGTTTTTAAAGCTTTATCTAACACACTATTCAACCCCCCTTCTAGTGTGATTTTCTGCATTTCATAGACAGGTTGAACGGTTCGTCTAGACAAATTTGTACCGATTTAACATCGGTTTGATGACGTCAATACCGGGTCTTTGACAGATTTGATCCAACAAGTGAACCGAACCAATAGGGGGTCCAATTTTCGGTCTGACCGGTTGGTCTGAGCCAGGTTTAATAACACTACTGCCAAGTCTTACATTCTTTTATATTCTTGGCATACAACTTTTAAAATACAAAATATTTATGGGTCTAATGATTAACCTTATAAAGGTTATATTATCACCAATGTTTTTAAATTTGCCAGTCATTAAATCAATGTAGATATTGATTTAAGGTTTAATAGTTCAATTGTGGTTGAATTGGTAATAATAAAGATAATTACATAATACATAAAATAGTATTAAAATAAATGTAATATCATGCCTTTATAACACAAAAAAACAAAAATAAAACATTATTTTATAGGTTCTTAACATTCAAAGTACTTCCTTAGAGTTTATATTAGTAAGATGAAAAGGAGGATATAGGAACAACAAATTTTCCTTCTTTGACACATAACTATATAGTTTTTCACACATAGATTTTTTTTACAATTAAAAGTAGTATTTGACTTTTGATTTTTTTACTCTAATTTTTCTTTTTATATAATTTAACCTTAAATAAAAAAAAAAAAGAATGATAATTGTGACAAAAACCGTTTTATCAAAATGAGAAGGACGTTTTGTACCAAAATAAATAAATAAATAAATATGAGACGATTGGTGATCAATTTAGCAAAGTGTTTTTTCCAACTATTTTAATTAATATTTGTTTAGAAAAATTCTCAGCATTCCACATTTTGTTTTGTGAGAATTCGTGAATGTCGTCTTTGTGACACCCTTTACTTTGAAAATGATTTAATAAGTGGCGTTGCAGAAGATAATTATTTACTTATGAAATGTCAAATATGCGAGTTTTCAACATTTTCACGACATAAAGAACATCACATCTTTAACTCACATACACAAATAAACCTCATAAATAGTTTATTAATCAAAACTATATTGGCACTTCAAAGGCCATGACTTCAATAAAAACCATCTATATTAATAAAACTTAAATATTAAAACTCAAGAAACATAAATCCAAACCATAAAGAGTATAAAATATCTTAGTCCTAATGTCACACCTATCAGAGCAAGGTACAACCTAACTAAAGCAAAGCGATAAATGATACCAATGCCTTCTGTCTAAGACTCCTCCTCGGGGTCTTAATGTACGTACTCTGCATATAGGACACATATAAGGAAACACAAAGATAGGGGAGTGAGATACATCTCACATTATGCTCGCAGTAAAATAGCAGAGATAGGTAGGTACACACACAACATACTCCATATTTTGTTTATATTCGTAAGACGAAAAAAAGGATATAGGAGCATCAAATTAATTTTCCTTCTTTGACACAGAACTATATAGTTTTTCACACATACAATTTTTTTACAATTAAAAGTAGTATTTGACTTTTGATTTTTTTTACTCTAATTTTTTCATTTTATATAATTTAACCTTAAATAAAAAAAAGAATGATAATTGTGACAAAAAAACCATTTTATCAAAATGAGGACATTTTGTACCAAAAAATAAATATGAGATGATTGGTGATTGATTAGCACGGTATTTTTCCAACTATTTTAATTAATATTTGCTTAGCAAAATTCTCAGCATTCCATATTTTGTTTTGTAAGAATTCATGCATGTCCTCTTTGTGACACCCTTTACTTCGAAAATGTCAAATATGCGAGTTTTCAACATTTTCACATCATAAAGAACATCACATCATTAATTCACACATACACAAATAAATCTCATAAATACTTTATAATCAAAATTGTCTTGGCACTCCAAAGGCCATACAACTTCTATAAAAGCCATCTATTAATAAAACTTAAATATTAAAACTCAAGAAATATATATATATATATATATATATATACATATATATATATATATACACACACACACACACAAGGAAACACAAAGATAGGGGAGTGAAATACATCTCAAATCATGCTCGCAGTACAACAATAGAGATAGGTCGGTACACACTCAACCTAAACTTTAGGCATGCTTAGCAACAATCTCATCAATATAAGATGCACATGCAATGACAATGTTCTCTTAGCCTTTTACATCATATGCTTATGGTACCAATCTAAACTCGAGAAGTAGCCTAGGGCTCCTAATGCTTCAAAACTCACACTAAGTTCAAAGAGCTAAATCCTAACTTATCCCAACCATTGTTAATCATAAAATAGATAAAAAGGTACAAATTTAGCGCATCCAAACATCAATCCATATAATTCAATTGCAAGAACACAATGAGGGCAAATATCAAACAATCCTATAGTTTATCCAACCACAAAGCTAGGCATAAAACCTATAATAATGGTGGGGGGAAATCCATTTTCCCTCATGCAAATTCAATCATTTTGAAAACAATATGGGGTCAAAGGCCAATCCCTTTACCTGCGACTATTGTCGCACTTATGAGCAAGATAACTCACAATCCCTTACATTGAAAAAGACAAATCCACAACACGAAGTTAAATTTAATAATAATTAAATTTAGGTAAAAAATATTATTTCTTATGTAAATTATTAGTATCTTTTTTATGTAAATTATTTAAATTTTATTACTACTAGTTCAATCTAAATTATTTATATTTCTGGATAATATATGTAATTTTTATTAAGATAATATCATTAAAAATAATTTATCACACCATTTTCTTTTATGTAAAATAAGGTAATTTTTAAAAATTAATTAAAATTATAGGTTTGGATATATTTTGTTGTGAAAATATTTTTTTCTTAAATTTTCAAATTGTAAAATATGTAAGCATGACTGTTAATATTTTCATTTAGCTTTAACAACACTTGATTTTTCATTCTCTACTCTAGACCTTTTTTTAGAGTTTCCACCGGTACATTCTTGAATATTGTGACAGTAATATTCTTAAAAGATTTATTAATTCTTATCTTGATAATTATCAAAGAATTAAAAAATAAACATTATTTAAAAAGTATAATATTTAATATATTAAAAAAATTAAAAATGTATATTTAAAATGTAATTTTGTTTTTAAAATTATAATAAGTATACTAAGAATATTTATTATTATTTCTTATTCATAAATTTACTTATTATCATATTTAAATAGAAAATGTTTCAAAATTTTATGAGTGTATTGAGTAAGAACCACCAAATGCATGCTCTTTATTTAAAAGCTAACTCTTTTTTTTTCTTATGCAAAATATAAAAAAAAACGAAATTATTGCAAATGATGATGATGTTGAGAATAGAGTCATGTTTTAAATAGTAAAATAATTTATTTAAATAATTTAAGAACTTAAAATTATAGTCAACGGGGTTTTCCCTGTCTTGGACTGGGGCACCATCTTCTACCCTAAATTTTTACGTCATAAAACAAATTGGTTAGAAATATGTCAAATAATATCAATTTTATATAAGGAAAGTTAAAATATTGAATAAAGACATGAAATAGTTGAGAGCAGTACAGAGCTAGCATTTAACATTATTAACTTTATTTATTTATTATATTCATTGCTTTGCATTACAATTCCCAGCTAGTGCAATATATATTGGCTCCACTACTATTGAATTTGCTAAATATGCGGTTCCATATATTTGGAGTCAAATTGGTTACATACGCTCCTACAAGAAGAACCTTGAAAAGCTTGAAACCGATGTTCAAAGGCTGGAAGGAACCATGGCCAATGTGCAACACTGTGTTGATGAGGCTGAAAGGAATGGAGGAAAGATTGAAGAAGTTGTACAAAACTGGCTGAAGAATGCGAATGACACTGTTGCCAAGGCAAAGAAACTTATTGACATTGAAGCAGGATGTTGTCTGGATATTGTCCCAATCTGTGGACAAGAAACCGACTGAGCACAAAATTTGAAGAATTGATACCAGAGATTACTCAAGTCATAGCAAATGGAAAATTCAAATTTTGATACAATTTATTACCGTGTTCCTTCTAAAGTCACATTTACTTTGTTTTGTAGAGGTTACGAAGCACTGGAGTCCAAAACATCAATACTGAATCAGATTAAGGAAGCATTGAAGGATCCTAAAATCTACATAATTGGGGTGCATGGGATGGGTGGTGTGGGTAAAACAACTCTTGTGAATGTGTTAGCTTAGCAAGTAAACAAAGATGGGTCATATGGTGTTGTGGTTATTGCCACTATAACCCCTTATCCAAATGTGGAAAAAAATCAATACATAATTGTTGATGCGTTGGAACAAAAGCTTGAAGCGAAGACAAACGAAGGAAGAGCAGATGAATTGCATGAAAGGATAAAATAGAAGAAGAGTGTTCTCATTATCCTAGATGACATTTGGAGTAGGAGTAAACTTGCTTTGACAGAAGTGGGAATTCCTTTTGGTGATGAACACAATGGTTGCAAAATAGTTGTGACTTCTAGAGATCTTAATGTGCTGATAGAGATGAGAACTCAAAAAGAATTTGACCTCAAAGCTTTACTAGAGAAGGATAGTTGGATTTTGTTCGAGAAAATGGCAGGTGATGTTGTTGAAGAATTCAACATAAAACCAATTACAGAAGAAGTGGCCAAATGTTATGCTGGTTTGCCCCTTTTGATCGCTGTTGAGGCTAAGGCTTTGAGAAAAAAGGATGCCCATGCTTGGAAGGTTGCCCTAAATCAACTAAAGGGATTTAAGCATAAAGAGTTGGAGAAGAATGTCTACCCTGCTTTGAAGTTAAGTTATGATTTTTTAGATACAGAGGAATTAAAGTCGCTATTCTTATACATTGGCTCATTTGGACTAAATGAGATCTGCATTGAAGATTTATTTTTATATTGTTGGGGGTTGGGCTTTTATGGGGACATGGACACATTGATGGAGGCAAGAGAGAGACATTACACATTAACAAATGAGCTTAAAGCCTCTTCATTGTTACTTGAAGCTAGTGAACCTAAATGAATTCGAATGCATGATGTTGTGAGTGACGTGGCTAAATCAATTACATCTACGTCTCCTCCAACGACCTTTACAGATATGCTACACAAGTGCCATTATATTATCATTTTGCCTTCTTCTGTTTATAAACTTCCTGAGCAGTTGGAGTTCTCAGAGTTGAAGCTACTTCTTCTACTTTATAATGGAGGTGACTGTTTTGCGGATGTCCCTAACAACTTTTTCTCTGGAATTAGAGAAGTGGAGACTTTGAGTTTATATAGAATGTGGTTCACCCGTTCACCCACCTACTTCTCAATCTCTTGATAAACCTTCGCTTATTGAAACTAGATCACTCTAGTTTAGGAAACATAAAGATGGTTGGAAAAGTCACAAATTTAGAAATTCTTTCCTTGGAAGGTTGCTATTTTGAAGAGCTTCCAAAAGAAGTAGGATATCTAACTCATGTGTTTCCTAAATTTAACAAACTGTTCTCGACTAAGTCATTCCTAGAAATCTTATACCAAGTTTGATGTGCTTAGAAGAATTGTATATGAGGGATTGCAATTCTATTGAATGGGAGTTTGAAGGAAGCAAAAGTGAAAGCAACAATGCAAGTTTAAGTGAGTTACGAAAATTGCATAAGCTGACAACTTTGGAGATATTAATCCACGATACTTTAGTTTTACCAAAGGACTTACAGTTCCTTGCAAAACTTGAAAGATACAACATATTAGTTATTAAGAATACATGGGGATATCAGTTTTCAGAATGCTGTGGTAGAGCTCGTGGAACTTCAAGAACACTTAGGCTCACAGACTTTTGGTGGACGAGCATATCATTGACTACAGTTGAGGACTTGAGCTTTGATAACTTAAAAAGTGTTAAGGATTTGTTGTATGAATTGAATGTGGAAGGTTTTCCTCGATTAAAGCATTTGCAGATTAATGGCAGTCATGAATTGTTGCACATCATTAACTCAAGAGGGTTGTTGAATCCCCATGCTGCATTCCCCAATTTGGAGACTTTGGTTCTTTACCATCTGTATAAGATGGAAGAAATATGCCATGGTCCAATTCCAACACAGTCTTTTTTGAAAAGCTTAAAGTTATTAATTAAAGTTGCATTTTGTCATGGGTTGAAGAATCTACTATTGTATTCCCTCGCAAGAAACCTTTTCCAACTTCATAAGATGGGTATTTTTTATTGCAATGATATGAAAGAGATCATAGCAATGGGAAAACAAGAGGATGAGAAAGAACTTCCCAAGACTGTTCTTCCTGAATTGCATTCTCTCACATTAGCAGGATTACCTAAGCTTCAAAGTTTCTATTTGTCTCTAACAGTCGATAAGGGTAATTCATCTAGTCAAAGAATTCCTCTGACATTGTTTAATCAGCAGGTAAACTCATGACTTACAACTACTTCAATATAACAAAATTTTTTGCTACTTAAATATTCAACTCGCAAGTGTTTTCTCAAGAGTTTGATTTAACAAAATATTGTATACTTTAATACTAATCTGTTTGCTTGACTTTCAGTTTGTCTATGTAGATCTAATTTTCTATTTTGCCTATTGTTGAGATCCCCTAACAAATTACCTATGATCAGTGTATGCCATTGCCATTTATTTGATAATATTGTATATTTCCATAGGTTGTGATCCCTAAACTTGAAACATTGAATTTGTATGACATGGATGAATGCAAGATATGGGATGACAAACTTCAAGTCCTTTCTTGCTTTCAAAACTTGACGTGTTTGATAGTAGGTAAGTGTCAAAGATTAACAAGTTTAAATTTGTTCTCATGCTCGATGGGAAGATCATTGGTCAAACTACAACATCTTGGGATTTACGAATGCTAAATGCTTGAAGAGATATTTGCCCAAGAAGAAGAGGTAAACATTGTAGAATTGAACAACATTTTATATATAGTTGTAAATTGCTTTTTGAGGCTTTTTTTTACCAAAAGGTTAATTTTATTTCAAAATTACTAAAAGTATAGTAAATTTTGAATTAATTCTCAAAATAGGATAAAATCATTAATCAAATTTATTCGAGTCCTAGGTATGTAGCTGCGTATTAAATACTCGGAGGGGGAGCTTTGCCGCGGTCTTACCAGACTTAACCAGGATTGCCTCCAGTACCGAATACATATGGTCTAGACAAAAAAAAATAATGACATATTATTTTAAATATAAATTAAACATTACAAAGAGTGAAATAATATATCGAATGATGTAGTTGATATATCTTTACTATATTAGTACCTTTTATTTTTTCAATAGTAAAAAATAAAAAAGTTTCAATTATCATCTTCAACTTTAATTTTTTTACATTGTTAAAAAAAGAAGCTCCAACTGCCATAAACGATTATTATTTTTTATTTATGCACTACAAAGTCATAAAGTCGTGCATGACTTCTCATTTCTTTTTTACTAATACTAATATAAAATATAATATAATTTTTTATATAATATAAAATTTGTGAATACCAAAGTTGTAAATAATGGAATGACTTGTAATTCATTATTTATTAATATAATTAGTATTCTAATTTGTGCATTACACAATATAAATTTTTATTTTTATATAACTATAAATTTATAATAAATAAATATTTTTTAATATAAATTATAGTATACTTATAATTTATAATAAATAATTTTAAATATATAAATTATATTTTATATTTACAATAAATAATTTATATTATGGTACAAGAATATTTTTAATTATTAATAATTTATTTTAAAAGATTATTGAAATTGAATTTAAAAATAGAGATAAGAAAGATAGATTGAAAGGGATAAGTGATTAAGAAAATCAAGTATACGGATAAAGTTTAAAAAAATGATGATTTTAGGAGGTTGATAAAGAAATTTTTTGTCTAGCTGCAAAGATAGTTTGTGAAATGTACATCTAAAAGAGAAAAAAAAGATGAAATATTGAAAATATCTAATTAAGAAAATAGACAAGTTGTGTTATAATTTAGAACTAAAAGTAGTTTAAGATTGATTAATACTACAATAGTCTTAAAAATTATTTTATCTAAAGAAGAAAACATCTTTAATTCAATACAATGTATTAAAATTTGAAATTTAAATAAAACTAAAATCTTCCTCTGTGTGTGTATATATATATATATATATATATATATATATATATATATATATATATAAATGTTTAGGTCTATATGCTTTTACAAGCCTCCATTCTCCCTACTCTTTCACATTCACTCTCATTTGAATATTCTTCTCTCATGAAGTGGTGAACTTCACTATCCTAGCATGCATGTGATATATCTTATGCTTTTAAATTTTAATATCAACCGAATGGTTTAACAATTTGTATTTTAATATTATAACGCCCCGAGAGTTGATGTCTCAATGGCTCACACACTCTATGACACTTCACTCAACATTCTCGTTGATCAGAACCCTCCATAGGTAGCCCTTTCAGAGACATCGACAACTAGCCCGGCTGCTTTCAGGATCGTTGATTGTCCCCACAAACAACACAAGACTTCTCAGCGTGCTTTGTCCTCACTCGCACACTTCTTGAAAACTTCCCAGGAGGTCACCCAACCCGTAATTGCTACAAGCCTAGCACGCTTAACTGTGGAACTCTTAAGTAATGAGCTACCGAAAAGTAGATGCATCTTGTTGGTATAGGTAATACTAATTAATTCCTTTATGTCATCATCAACTATATAGTCTCATACCTGTACAACCTTTTGATCACTCTCATTCCGGTGTGATTCGCTCGAGGTGTTACATGCCCACCAGCTTCTGCCTGGTTCGTCCTAGAACCACACTGTACTAGAAGAGAGGTTTATTCTGATACCATTTGTAACGTCCCTGAGAGTCGACGTCTCGACGGCTCACACTCTACAACACTTCACATGATGACACTTCGCTCAACATCCTTGTTGGTCAGAACCCTCCATAGGTAGCCCTTTCCAAGACATCGACAATCAGCCTAGCTACTTTCAGGATTGTTAACTGTCCCCACAAACCAACACAAGACTTCTCAACGTGCTCTGTCCTCACTCGCACACTTCTTGGGAAACTTCCCATGAGGTCACTCATCCCGTAATTACTCTAAGCCAAACATGCTTAATTGTAGAGTTCTTAAGTGATGAGCTACCAAAAAGTAGATGCATCTTGTTGGTATAGGTAGTACTAATTAATTCCTTTATGTCATCCTCAACTGTACAGTCTCATACCTGTACAACCTCTGGATCCCTCTTATTCCGGTGTGATTCACTCAAGGTGTTACAAATATCATAAATGAATTTCAAAATTCAAATTCAAATATATTTTATCTTCAAAATTCAAATATGCTCCTAACATGCATATGATATAGTATCATCTTATACTTTTAATATCCACTGAACAATTTAACATAACTTCTTATCTCTTTCAATCTATCATTTTCAACATCTTTAATTCTAACTTGAATTTAAATATTTTTTGAAAAGAAATTATCAATAATTAAAAATAAAAATATATCACAACATAAATTATTTATCATAAATCTAAAATATAATTTATATGTTCAAAAGATTATTTATTACAGATTTTAATTATAATATAATTTATATATTAAGAAATATTTTTATTATAAATTGTAAATTTTAATTATATAAAATAAACATTTATTCTATGTAACACACAAGCTAAAATATTACTTAAGAAATATATCTAAAATGAATAAATATTTTAAAAATAAATGCTCAATATATATGATTAGAATATGTCATGTGGTTGTGAGTTAATGAGAGTGAGAATAAGTTCAAAAAATGCTTTCCTTCAAGGATAAAAATTCAGATTTAATTATAATATAGATTAAATATCATAGAAAGTCATGACTTGATTCACAACTTCTAAATTCTATAATTTTAATATTTTTTGTTTATCATATTATGTTATGATTTTTTTTTGTTACAACCGTCTAAGTCATTTGTTATTTGCTCTCTATTACGTGCTCTAAAAAAAACTAAGGAGCTCTATCACAATTGGTTGACTAGTGTGCGTGAATTATAAACTCTTTGGTAGTTCAACTCCTCCCTTTAAATAAAAAAAATGCTCTAAAATAGTTTGAAATAATATCAACATAAGTTTAATATAATATTAAACTCTTTGGGACTAATAAAATTAATAATTTAACACAGTTAGATAAAATTATTTTATTTGTTTTAAAATGAATTAAATAAACAGGAACTCATAAAATTAATTAATTTAATATAATTACATAAAATTATTATATTAGTGCTTACGTGCTCTAGAAAAAGTTTGAAATAATTAATATCAAGATAAGTTGGTGACACATGGGATGTTTAAAATGAACTCATGTAAGCTATAAAATTATTATGAACATATTAATGTGGACTTATAAATTTAATTAATTTAATATAATTTAAAAAATTATTACATTTGTGCTAAATAATTAAATTAATGGAGACTAATAAAATTAATAATTTAATACAATTAGATAAAATTATTATATTTGTGTACAATAAATTAAATTAACGAGGACTCATTTAATTAATAAATATAATATAATAAAAATCATATTATATTTGACGGTAGTGACTTTAGTTTTTTTGAAACAAAAAATAAATAAAAAAATAGAATTTGTGACTTGATTTACGATTTCTATATTACAATCGAATCAAAACTTATAATAGTAATAAATAAGTAATTAAAAGTCGTATATGACTTTACAGCTTTGACTATAAGTAGTACATAACAGTTATGACTTATAAAAAAAATTCTAAAAAAATAAAAAAAGAAATTAAAGTCATATATGAAAATTATGAATTTGTATTTTATTATTAAAAAGTAAAACATATAAAGTTATTATTATACTATTAATGAATTCATTTTTTATTATTTTCTTGCTTATTTTATAATTAAAATAATAAAATGTTGCTCATATTTACGATTTAATTTTAGAGAACTTGTAAGTGTGAACGACTTACCTTACTAAGTAGGAAATTGTTCAAATTCTATAAAATTTCCGCTCTGCTTTTAAAAAAAGCCGACTTCAGAATTTCATACGACACTTGTGTGTAGGTCAATTTCCAAACTTGGAGACACTGCATATCAGGGACATGAATAATTTGAAGTCAATATGGCCTAATCAAGTGGCTGCGAATTCCTTTCGCAGGCTGAAGAAAATTGAAATTAATAAATGTAAAGGCCTGGATCATGTCTTTCCAATCTCTGTGGCTAAAGAGCTTTGGCAGCTCCTAGTTCTTGAAATATACCAGTGTGACATAAAGAATATTGTTGAAGAAAGTGATAGTACTTGTGATATGATGCTTGTTTACCTTGAAAAATTAAGAGTGTTTAACTGTCATAATATGAAGACCATAGTCCCATCCTCTTTGCTATTTCAGTCTTTAGATGAATTGGATGTGTACAAGTGTGAAGGAGTGGTAAATATTATAATGCCTTCAACAACCACAAGTTTACCAAAACTCCGCATTTTAAAGATAAGCCATTGTAATGAGGTAGAGGAAATATACGGAAGCAGTAATGAGAGTGAGATTGCATTTATGAAATTGGAGAAATTAGAATTGAAATTCTTACGGAAGTTGACAAGCTTTTGTCAGGAAAGTTACGACTTCAAGTTTCAATCACTACAAATGGTAAAATTGCATGAATGTCCCAAGATGAAGACTTTCTCTCATGGAAACGTAACCACACCAAGCTTCACAAAGGCAGAAGTTGGTTGGGAAAATCCTTATTACGATCAAGATTATTATGTGAGTGTTGGACAGTACGGCGACCTTAATACTACTGTTAGAACAATTTTCACTTAAAAGGTATTGAACCCATCAGCCAAACTTCATCTTCCCAACTCCCATTCTTACTGGAACTTTTGTGGTTAAAAATTTAATGCTCTGTTTTTTTTTTTTTTTTTTTGTTGACTATCCAGTATTCCAACCAAGATTTTTTATTATCATCAAAATCTGAAGACAGCTGAATGTAGCTATTATTAATACACCGGAGGTATTGAGGTATGGCAATTATTTTGTGCATTGATTTTTATTTCTACATTATTCTTTTAATCATTCAGCACATTGGACTTTTAGATTTCTTCACTATGATTTTAATGGATTCTTTTAATATTTATTTCTTTCCATTTTTAACATTTTGTTCAGTTGAATGAACTGTTGATCTCCTAAATAATTATGAAGTAATGTGTTGTGCATACAAATGAACCAATTGGTGGATTACTTTAGTAGAAGATTCAGGGAAGCGTTTTTTCATCAACTCAATATTCTACATTTCATGCAGCTTAGGTGTATGAACTAATTACTTGCTTGATCTCTTCTTTTGCTATAATGCTTGTGTGGTTATATATAATCAAAATTTAAGTCAACCAAATAATTCATGAAAATTGGCTAAGTTCATTGAGCATTATCTTATGTGAACTTTTTTAAGCTATAAGAAATTACTCATATGGCAAAGCATGTCACTTTACTAGACCATGGGTGATATATATACACAGGATGTCAGTAACATACAATTCTGTGCTCTGTTTAACCAAATCTGTGGTTATCATTCTCTGCAATTTTGTGGCTTATTATTATTATGATTTATGAAGATGTTTAGAGAAGAAGTTGATGAAGAATTTATTTATATTGTTCCAATACATTGGGTACTGCAGTTGGAAGACTTCCAGGAGGTGGGACATTTGTTTTCTTGGAGACTAGAACTTCTTTAGATTACAAAAATGCTCAATCCAGTCTTCTTCTAGAGTTCACAAAGATGGAAGACATTTCTTGCTTCTGCAACGTGTATGCTGATTTCGATTTCCAGGTTTGCACCTAAACTCTGTTTTGCTTTCAAACTTGAATTTACTCCAATGCATAACGTATTTTGATGAGCTAGAGGAAATTTACGGAAGCAGTATTGAGTGTGATGCACCACTGGCACTGGGTGAGATTGCTTTTATGAAATTGGAGGAATTGACGTTGGAAAGCTTACTGAGTCTCACATGCTTTTTGCAAGGGAAGTTACGACTTAAAGTTTCCATCACTACAAATCGTACGTTTGATTGAATGTACCATGATGGAGACTTTCTCTCATGGAAACTGCATCCCAAGCCTCACAAAGGTGAAATATGGATGGAGTGAAAGAAGATCATTGGTATGGCGACCTTAATACTACAATTAGAAAATTTATCACTAAAAAGGTACTCATGAACCAAACTTCAGGTTCCTATAACTCCAATTCTCACTCCAACTTTTGCAGTTAACAATTTAATGCTCTGTTTTTTATTGTTGAGTACAAGATTTGAATTCATCATCAGAATCTGAAGACGACTGAATGTGGCTATTATTAAGACTAAAGAGGTATTGAGGTATGGCTATTATTTTTGAGCTTTGATTTTTTTATCTTGAATATCTTTTAGTCATTCAGCACATTGGGCTTTTAGATTTCTTCTCCATGATTTTAATGGGTTGTCTTACTCTTTATTTCTTTCCATTTTAAATGTTATATAGTCAATTTAATGAACTGTTAATCTCTTATGTAATTATGAAACAATGTGTTGTGCATAGAAATTAAACAATTGGTGGATTACTCTAGTAGAAGATGCAGGGAAGCTTTTTTCCATCAACTCGATATTTTACATTTCATGCACCTTAGGTGTATGAATTAATTACTTGGTTGAGCTATGCCATTATATTTTTAGTACACAACTTGATCTCATCTCTTCTGTTCCTATAATGCATGACTGGTGTGGCTATTTTTAATCAAAATAACTCATATGGTAAAGCATGTCACTTTACTAGACCATGCATGATATATCTACATAGGAAGTCGGTTACATAAAATTTTGTGTTCTATTTAACCAAATCTGTGGTTATCATGCTCTGCCATTATTACTACTACTTTTTTTGTTGAAGATGTTTGGAGAGGAAGTTGATGAAGATTTTATTTATATTGTTCCAGTAGATTGGCTACTGCAGTTGGAAGACTTCTAGAAGGTGGGAGTGAGACAATTGTTTTCTTAGAGCCTAAAACTAGAAGACCAGTCACTAGTCTTGTAAGTTAGGTTCTTATATAAGGCCAAAACCTGTCTCTATTATTCTAGGATGTTGTATGGGTCACTTCTTTAGATTACAAAAATGCTCAATCCAATCTTTTTTCTGGAGTGAACATAGAAGTTTTGGTACTGGACTGATATCATCTATTATACAGTGAATATTTAGTGTTACTCTTTTAATATTTGGGTGCCTATCAACACCTAAACTGTGTTTTACTTTCACACTGCAATTTACTCCAATGGATCAATTTACTTTCCTTACTATCTTTTCTGTAGGTGTTGGGTTTGATTTGAATTTGAGACATCCCAGGCTTGCCCATTATCCAACCAGTCCTTGCCAATAAACTAACATGCTTTGGTCTCTTCCATGCTAATGCAACACTTTATTTTATTTTTTTAATTTAATTTCTTTACTGTCCATTTATTTTAATATTGAAAACTGATGTAACGACATGAGATGGGATTTATTTTTGTTGTCCTGTTGTAATTGTGTCTATGTAGCATCCGTACAGAAATCACTTGCTATGTGGTCAGCATGCCTAAGTTACATTTTATTTGTGTAACCACTTAGCAATTAATTCTTCAATCATTGTCAAATATGAAATCTTGATGAATTAGATCACCTTAGTAATTTTCAATTTTTCATGAATATAATGATGTCTATTGTGTTTGACTTTGGAAAGCTGGAACCTGCAAATGCAACTCCTTATATGCTAATATGCAACTCGTTTGCAGCTGCGAAATAGATTGTGGGTGACTTAGAAAGACCCAGAATTTAAAAGAAATAGAAAAAAATAATAATCCAGGTTGTTGTTGGAATGCTCTAAAAGATAAGGTTTATCTGTTTCTTGTAGTGAGGGGATCAATCACGGGAATATTGAAGAGATAAAAGTCGCAACATTTACGGAGATGCAAATATCTATTTTGTATTTTCCATTTATAGTATATATAAATCTTGAAGCGGGAAATATGACTTTGACAATTAACTTAATCTTTTCATGCCACATCAGCATTTAATTCTTGTGTGGCTGAGTGGTTCAATAGTTCACTTTCTCGCTTTCTTAACCAATTTATACTTTACTTTCTTGCTTTCTTAACAAACACTTGATTAATTTCTCTAATAATAATGACCGTATTTTAAATCTAACCAAAATCCCTCACGTTTTCAAAGATTTTTAGATTGTTTAATTTATTTGTTAATAATCGTAATATATTAAAATTAAAATATACGCTAAAGAAATAGAATCTAAAATGATTTTATTCATTAACAACATAACATGCAGGTCTATATCTAGTTGTATTATTGTTGGTGCTGACTGGCAGTCTGTTGTTCTACTAGCAATGCAATTGAGTATTTTGACTGGTAGCTAGTCTGTTGCCAATAATACTTAGGCATGTGTACACCATGGATATTGGATCCTCGTGAGGATGTCTCAGGTTTTAAACTTGTGCACAGTACGTATAGAGGCTTCTACATGAAAGCCTAAGACATGCATTTCCACTTTCTGTGACCAAAGAGCTTCAACAGCTCTCCTTTGTTAATTTGAAGAAAAAACAATGATGTTTTCATATCTTAGAATTAATCTTCAATGCTGGGATACATGCTTTAGATTATCTATTATTTATAATATTTGATGTGTATCATTGCAAAGATTTGCTTCACATCAAATTCTCAAAATTCATAACTACCAACAAGGACGGATTCAAGGGAGAGCAAGCAGGGGCCTTGGCGCCCCTCACTTAGGACCTTTTATGTATATATGAGAGAAAAAAAATACTAATAAAGATAAATGTATAAGAAAAATAGGTTTTTGAGTTGATATTTGTTTAATTTTCTTCTAGTAATGGATCATATATTTAGTTTTACACATAAAATTAATAATAAATATTTTTCTTAAACTTATTATTTATTAAATAATTATTTATTAGAAGTTAAATATTTAAATAATCGTGTAAAAAAAAATTCCCCCTTCAATACACTCCTGGATCCGTCCCTGACTACCAAGATGTCCTCTAGCATGTTTCATGTTTGTGCAAAATACTTTATCTGCCATGTTTGTGCAATCAAGCATGGAAAACATAGTAATAACATAATTACTCAAAACATTGTGAAATTCAAATCCCATGCGTGAAACCAACCCATGCATCTGCATGCCCTCTAGCATCCTACCACAAATTCCACTCCCTTTAACCATTATAGTCATTGTAGTGGAATTAATTAGATCAAATTACAACAACACCCGTCTATGTTTTTATCAAATTATACATAATCTCATCCTTTTTTATTTTCCTATACTAACCACTTTTAAGTTTGAAAACATTACACTAACACCCCTAATATGTTTAAAAAAATTACACTGACACCCCCTCAAACCTTACACTAATACCCCTACAAGGGAGGCGAAAGTAATGGTTAAAAAAGTAGGGAATGCTTGTGTAATTATATGAAATCTCAGAAGATGTTGCTATAATTTGCTCAATTAATTAATATCAATCATGGCACTCCAAGAAACCACATCCATCTCAGCCATGTTTTCAAAAACTTGCAGTGCCTCATTCACTTCACCCATCTTCAAATACCCATTTATCAACGCATTCGAGCAAGCAGGGTCCCCGAACTCATGGCCTCACACTACAGTTCCTCAGCCACAAGTTTAATTATTATGTATTGTACGATGTGAATCACTAAAAAAAATCATAGTTGTAATGACTTTTAGTGTAGTAATTATAAAAATTAACAAATTTACTGTACATGTTAATTTGCAATTGAATAATAATATAGAAATATATAACCAAATTCTTTTTTATTTGATATCTTATTTTTAAAAAAGCTATAATTAAATTTTTATATTAATTTTCATTTTTTCATGTAAATTTTGTGTTAATTTTTATGTATTGATTCATATCACTTTCAACATTTAAGAGAAATGGTTTTGCCTTATTTCAAGGAAGTAATAAAGATAGTATGTCAATTTGTGAAAAAAGTTGATAAAACAAGAGTCTACAAAGTTGATAGACTTTAGTCTTATTCATACTCTCTATACAAATTAAGCTTAAATTTATTTTTAATCTTTAAGATTATGTGTTTTTAATTAATCCTACTAAACCTTTTCATTTAGTCCTTTATTTAACAAAAAACAAACATAAAGCAATGATTATTTGGTGGTTGCGGGAAGTATATCTATTTGCATTCAAGATGCAGCAGCAGCTGATATTGAATTGAACCAAAAGATTTACATTTACTCAATAAGAGGCACACACACACACATCCCTTATCATTCTCTTCATCTTTTTTCAGTTTTTAAACTCACATACACAGTGCCTTCATCCTTAAAAAAACAAAAGTTCATGGCACTATATTTTGATCCCTCACCAAAGTCTGCTACTGAACCAGACGCATACAAGCATTATCCCAAACCCACCTTCCCACAACCATCTAGCACCATTGTTGCACCACACCTACACCAACACAGAGCCCAGAAAACCATCCACGCACGCACACCACATGAACTAACCTCCATTACCACACTTTGACTATGCCTCCATGGACTGAACCAGCATCACCATTCTGCACCAGCTTTGAACCAAAGTCCACTCCCTGAACAAGCAATTCTACTGTCTCTAAGCAAGCCACCATTCATAGAAGCTTCAACTGCAAACAGATGGGGGTACAATTAAAAGTTTACAGACGTGCATTTAACAATTGTCAAATTGTTTTAAATTTGGTTTGCAAAATAATTTTCAAATTCCAAAAAAAAAAAAAAAAAAAAAAAAGCAGAACAAGAAAAATTGATTCTTCAGAGTCTAAAATAAACAGAAACAACAAATTGGAGTTGGAGAATTAAATTATTTGTCGTAAAATAACGTTTTTTGGGGGGTCACTCGTTGCCTCGGGTTTATTGATTAGCTCCAAAACACATCACTAAGCGCAACCAAGAAAAAAGAAATGACTAAGGACCAATGAAAGAGTTGCCCTGTGCTTCAGCTTAATCTTGCCAGCAAGGCGGCCTTTAAAATAAAACTAGATCGAGGACAAAAGTGCGGTAGATATGAGTGGGAAAGATAACAACTATTACATTTTTAATTATACTATTACATGCATGTTGCTCAAGTTTGACCTGAAAAAGTAGAACCGAATGAAATGAAAAGGTAGTATATAGAGAGAAGGAATTGAAGGGACAACATTTCTACAGAGAGCAATACAAAGTGAAGCATAGCAGAAGCGTATTTATTTAGAGGTAATTTTCTTTTTCTTTTTTCTTTTGTGCTTTCTGAATATTTCACTCCTAAGCTTCATATATTTATATTTGATGGATATCAATCATGCCATTAACGTTAGCTAGCCATAGAGCCAATACTACTACTCCATAAAGTAGCATTACCCCCAACACCGCCGGCAACCCCTACTAGAGTTGGTATGTTTTATTTCTTTCTTAAAATTTAATTTTCGTCTAGCTCGTTTGTTAGAGACATGATCTCCCTTGTATACATCATTAAAATAAATTGCATTGCATCTTCAATGTTTCAGCCAAATAAAGATCGAGCCAGAGATAAAGGTAGTATATTATTGCCTCTTTCACATTATCTACCACCAACTAAAGTTAATTGTAAAAAATATTAAGAAAGCATCTTCATCATGATGTGGCTGAAAACTGAAAACGATGTATATACAGATAATTAAGGACTTTGGTGATAGAAGACCAAAAAAGCTACAAGAGGAGATAAAAATGGAGCCTAGTCTTAGAATAGAAGTTTATGTATTTGGACATTTTATTAGGTTTTTATATTTGGCCTTTTTATGTTTTAATAATGTTTATTTTTTAATTTGGGTCTTTTTAGTTGTTTGGACTTTTAGTCATAGGTCTTGATAAGCCTTTAGGCCTATATTATAAATAGGGCTAAATGTTAATTTTGTAAGGAGTTTTGACTCTCATTAGGAATTACACTTGATTCTTATATTTGAATTTTCATATTCAAAGTAGCGAATCCTCCTCAACTTATCAATCTCTAGGGATTGTGGCGTTGTTCTTTTTATTTCTTGTCTTAATCCACTTTTCCCTTTTCTTTCTAAATTTTTCCTTGAATTTTTACCCAAATTGATATGCTGAATTTTGATCCGTAAAGGGGTTTTTATCATTTGGTATTCAGAGGTACGATTCAGCATCAAATTTTGTGGTATTGTTTATCAATTTCTCACGCCAAAGCTTATTGCCACTGGATCCGTAACTTGCGTGAATTTCAGAATTGGATTCTGCAATAGCGTCAAAATTGTTGATCAATTGGAATCTCTGAAGTCGTGTCTATTGTTGGTAGAATCCGAGCTGGAATTTTGTGTGTCTTCAGTTGCGTATCATTGCTGAATTAGAGTTTTGTGTGTCAATTTCAGTGCAAGTTGCTGCGTCAATTTCATACTTGCGTCATTTAATTCCAGATGCCATTTCATTTTGTGCGTCACTTTTGTGAGTTGATCTATATATGTGCGTTACCTTTAATTGATTTGTTGTGTGCGTCATTAATAAAAATCCTTTCCGGATCTCAAATTCAGTATCAACGAAAATTACGAAAACTTAAAAGGTGAAGAAAATATAAAGCGGAAAGACAAGAAATGGAAAGAACAATGCCACAATCCCTGGGGATTGATAAATTGAGGAGGATTCGCCACTTTGAATATGGAAATTCAAAGATAAAAATCAAGGGTAGTTCCTAAAAATCTAGAGAATTTTCTCTCACAAAAGCATCAAAGCTTCATTCCAAATGAGAGTCAAAACTCATTACAAAGTTAACATTTGACCCTATTTATAGTATAGGCCTAAAGGCTTACCAAAGCCCATGACTAAAAGCCCAAATAACTAAAAAGACCCAAATTAAAAAAATAAACATTATTAAAACATAAAAAGGCCAAATATAAAAGCCTAATAAAAGGCTCAAATACATAAACTCCTATTCTAAGACTAGGCTCTATTTTTATCTCATCTAGTAGCTTTTTAGTCATCTATCATTATCAGTCATTTTGTTCATTTGATCAAAAGCTATCGGTGCCTTGAATTCCGAATCCGTGAGCTGCATGCTTCACATTTTGGTGCTGCATTTGAATTCCGAATCTAATTTGCGTCAATTGGTGTTGAAATTACTTTTTGGCACCTATTTTTTTGCTGTTTGCATCATTTTTGTTGATTTTGCATCATTGTTTTGATTGAGTAAAAATTTTGCACTTTGTGTTCTTGAGTGTTCATCATTGTTCATATGTGTTCTTGAGATACTTGGCAAACCTTGTGTTTGATCCATAAAAATTTGAATTAAGTGAGTTTGGATGTTTTTCGTAAATATTAAAAAGTTTGAGGACTTATTAGCAAAAGAAAAGGACTTAAAGATTAAAAAAAGAAAATATTGGGGCAAAAGTGCAAAAAGAAAAAGTATAGGGGCCCAAGTGCAATTATGAAACGTTTGGGGGCCAAAGTGTAAAAAAAAATTAAAAAAAATACCATTGGAAAGAAAAAAATCTGCCCTATAAGAAGTCCTTCTACACCATTGCTTAATTCTTTCTTTTTCATACACTTTTATGTCATTTTAGCTCTCTTGAATATACTAGTTCTTCACAAAGTTGAAAATTTGAGTTTCTTAGTTTTGTGTTGCTCTTATTCTTGTGTCGTCTAGTCTTGTCTTTGCTTGGCATTCTATTTTGAGTTGTCCCTTTCATTTCTTTTAGCTTTTATTGCTGGTCTTTAAATCTCCTTGGTTTTATGTTTGGGTTGTCTTTTTCTTTGGACTCTTAAGTTGAGTAAGATTTGTTACATCTTTCACTTTGAATACAAATTCTTGATTTGTGATTAAGAGTGCTTCTTAAGGACTAAAGAGGAGTTTGAGTGGAAAAAGGCAAGTGTGCACATTATAGAAAAAGCCTCAAAAGAGAGAAACACGAGTGGTCTTGAGTGAAACACTTAGTGAGTGGTGAGGTCCATATTTCTATTATTTGTGCTAACCATTTTTGTGTAGGTATGTATTATTCTTCTTATCATAAAAGTGATGGAGGATATAAGGATGGAGAAGAAAAGAATCAAAAGAGAGATAGAGAGAGAAAGCATAAAGAGAGGTCATCTTCAAGGATTAAAACTAGTACTATGAAGTGCTCCATGTATGAGGGATGGGGGCACATGACCTATCAATGCCCAAATTGGGAGATAAAAGAAAAAGAGGAAGAAGAAAGCAAAAAGAGTGAAAAGAGAGAAAAATATGAGAAAGAGAAAGATGAGAAATACCTTTCTACTATTGATAAGAGTGATCCAATCTATAAGATTTGTAGGAAAATGGCAAAAGAGATAAGTAAGTGGAGAAAAGAAGAGAAAAGAGAAAAGGAAATGAGAGAAAAAGAGTTATAAGAAAAAGAAATACGAGAGAAAGAGATAAGAGAAAAAAAGTTGAGAGAAAAAGAGATGAGAGAAAGAGAGTGAAAAAGAAAGAGCAAAAGATAAAGAGAAATATGATTATTCTTGTTTTCATTCTGACCCTTTGTTTGTTTGTGAAGATTCTTTCCTCAAGGGGTTTCAAGAAGAATTTCCAAAGGAAGAAGACAAAGCACCAAATGAAGTCATTGATCCTTCTTTGACACAACATGAGTCTTTTTCTAATACTTTAACTCTTTCTCTTGAAGTGGATTGTGAACTCAATTCTTCTTTTGAATTTGCTTGTGCATCTAATCATGTAACTTCCTTTGTTTTGATGCCTAAGGAAGATTTGTACATAAAGGATCAATGGAAAAAGTAATTTGGAGAAGAAGTGGTTGCATATGAGGAACAAGGCAATCGTTTGGAGAAGAAGATTTTGACCGACACCATCTTTCAACCTTGTGGTTTAATGGATATGTTCATTCAAGATGCTTTTCATGTGCATGTGGCTTATGTTTTGCATAATACTTGTGATTTACATGATGCATTTGATTGGCATAACCTTGTTTTGCATATTAGTGTGAAGTCCTTGAGACTTGAGATGAATTTAACTTTCATGATGTTTGATGATTTCTTTAGGCTTGTGTTTGATCCGGGAGGATTGATATATAAACACATAGTTAATAAGATATTTGCCTTTTTAAGGGGTTCAAGTCTCAATAGAGATAAGATTTATTTTATTTTACTTTCTTTCTTTTTATTCCATATTTTCTCAAAACTAAAACATGTGTCTCTTATGTTGTTTTTGTGTTATAGGTACCTTGGCTCTAAATTTGAGGTCGAATTTCCTTCAAGAATGAGGGAATGATAGAGGACTAAAAAAGCTACAAGAGGAGATAAAAATGGAGCCTATTCTTAGAATAGGAGTTTATGTATTTGGGCCTTTTATTAGGCTTTTATATTTGGCCTTTTTATGTTTTAATAATGTTTATTTTTTTAATTTAGGCCTTTTAGTTGTTTGGGCTTTTAGTCATGGGCTTTGGTAAGCCTTTAGGCCTATACTATAAATAGGGCCAAATGTTAACTTTGTAAGGAGTTTTGACTCTCATTTGGAATGAAGCTTTGATGCTTTTGTGAGAGGAAACTCTCTAGGTTCTTAGAAACTACCATTGATTCTTATCTTTGAATTTCCATATTCAAAGTGGTGAATCCTCTTCAACTTATCAATCCCTAGGGATTGTGGCGTTGTTTTTTTTATTTCTTGTCTCAATCCACTTTTTCCTTTTCTTTCTAAATTTTTCCTTGAATTTTTACCCAAATTGAGATGCTGAATTTTGATCCATAAAGGGATTTTGATCATTAAGGGACATTACTGTAGAGAGCAATACAAAGTGAAGCTGCAGAGAAGCATATTAATTCAGAGGTAATTTTTATTTAATTTGGTGCTTTCTCAGTCTTTCATTCCGAAGCAGTGTTGTGAAAACCGGACCGGTCATCGACTCGGTCGAGACACTGGGTTGATGGGTCAGTGGTCGAACCGGTGTGTCACTTATTAAACCGGTTGACCCGGTATATGTTAAAATATATATTAGTTTTTGCACTTAAATATACCAATTAAAGATAACAGCTCAGTGGTTAATGATAGTGTGGCTGACCCTGAGGTCACAGGTTCGATCCTGTAATGCGCCAAACTTCCTTTCCTTTTTGTTAAAAGCAAAGGAAACAACAACAACAAGCATTGGGCCACACACGCTGCACAGCAGGAACCAGTCATGCACATTGGGCCACGCGCTGCAGAGCAGGAACCAGTCACAACCCACGTTGGGCCTGGCTCTGCCAACAGGCACTGCAGCAACTAATTGGGCCCGCATTTCAACTGGTCCGCCCGGACCGAATTTCACCAGTTTAACCCGGTCTGAAGCCGGTTCGATGACGTCACGAATGGGTCAAGTGCACGTCCGGTCTGAAGTGCAGCTCGGTCCGATAGAGTATCCGGTTCCCGGTCGGACAGGTCCGACCGGCCGGTCCGAGCCGAGTTTCACAACTATGTTCCGAAGCTTCACATATATCAAACATGCCATTAAGGTTAGCTAGCCACACAGATTGGTTATTATTATTATGAGCTTTATGTTCTTTCTCTGCTTGTCTGTGTTATTACATTTACACAATATGTGTGGGAGTTTAGAAGGCCTATTAAGCCTAAACCCACCGTGTTAGTGGTTTTGCTTATGTTACTTTGGTTTAAATTTGTTGAGTTAGAAAAGATAAAAAAAAAATGAAAAAAAATAAAATAAAATAAAAACATTGAGTTTGGGGGGCTATTCATGGTGCAAGCAAGACCTACCTCCGTCTCGACCTTGCTAAGCTTGCAGCTCAACACATTACTGAGCTGGAACCTAAAAATGCAACAACTCCTTATGTGTGGTATTATCTAACATGTATTCTGCTTCTGGGAAAAAGATTGATGGTGACTTAGTAAGAAAGATAAAAAATTTAAAAGAAATTAAAAAAAGTCCAGGTTGTTGGATTACAATGAAAGATAAGGTTCATCTGTTTCTTGCAGGGGATCAATCACATGGCAATATTGAAGAGATAAAAGCCACAATACTTACTATGGATAGGGAGATGCAGTCAAGAAACAGTTTTTTATTTCATTTTTTTCTCAGAAACATTTTCTAAAATTGGTTTACAAAATATATAATATTCAGAAACAAAACAAAAAACACAATCAAACTAGCGCAGAGAACAAGAAAATTTGTTTCTTTACAGTGCAAAATAAATATAATAACAAATTGGAATTGAAAATAAAATTATTTATTATTTATGTTTTAAATGTAAAATAATAATTTTTTCGGGCCTCTCATTGCGCTGTTTTCAAAACTATACATCACCAATTACCGTGACCAAGAAAGAAAAAAAAATGAGTATGGACCAATGAAAGAGTTGCCATATGCTTGAGCTTACTGATGCCAGCATGGCAGCCTTTAAAATAGAACTAGGGGACAAAAGAGCAATTGATGTGAACGGGAAACAAAACAACTATTTTATATCTATATTCTATACTATTATTACATGTTGGTACTAAAGAATGACCTGAAACGCAAGAGAGGAGTGAAATGAAAACGTAGTTTATATATAGAGAGAAGGGCTCACTTGAGGGACATTTTTCTGCAGAGAGCAATACTGTGTGAAGCTGCAGAAGCATATTTTGAGGTAATTTTTTTCTTTTGTGCCTTCTGAGTCTTTCATTCTAAAGCTTCAACCAGGCCAAAAAGATTTGCTATCCCATACAGTAACATCACTCCAACACCACCAGCAACTAGGAATGACAAAGTGTATCCGGACCCTACGAATACCTGCAAAAATATCCGCAAGCGGGTCAGGTAAATACACTAGTGCAAAAAAGACTTTTTAAATCGGTTAAAAATGACTTTTTAAATCGGTTGTACGGCCGACTTATATGCGAGCGATATAGAAAGTCATACTTTTTAGATCAGTCAAAAACCGATCTAAAAAGTTAACTTTTTAGATCGGTTCTTTTTGTGACCGATCTAAAAAAAAATAACTTTTTAGATCGGTTCCTTTCTATAACTGATTTAAAAAGTTAACTTTTTTAGATTGGTTAAAAAAAAAGAAACGATCTAAGAAGTTACTTTTTAGATCGGTCACAAAAAGAACCGATCTAAAAAGTTAACTTTTTATATCAGTTATTTTTATAACCGATCTAAAAAGCTAATATTTTTTTTTTTAAAATACACAATACGTTTTGTTTATTTTTGTCCCTTTAATTTATAAAACAGACACAACAACCACACAAACAGCATAGCTATGTAAATTAACTAAAGATAGATAAAATAAGTAACTAATAAAAGCAAGAACAGGATGACTATATATCTAGTAGACTTAAAGAAAACTACATGTGGATTAGTTGGAATCAACAAACAAAAGAAACAAAAACTTCCATCTAAAAAAAGACATTAGACTTCCTATTCTATCTTTAACCAAAATGACGGACATAAAACTAAACTAGGTGACTAAACTCAAACAAGGAATAAAAGCTACAAGCAAAATAAAAGAAAAGATAGAAAATATATACACAGACAAAAGGGAAAAAAAATTACAAGCATAACTCCATGTGTGTTTTTACTTCCTTTTAATTGAAATATAACCAAACACTAGGGACGCTATAACTAACACATTTGCTAGAGTAGAAATAACAATGACTTACATAAAATGGAATATAAGCATGTTTGCCATTGACCACGCCTACTGTGAAACCTGTGTATCCAACCATTGCACCATGAACAAACACTTTGAGTAAGGAGAGTGCAATATACATTATCAGAGGCAACACTAGGAACAACACGGATCATGTAGGTGGGATCTGTTAGATAGGAAATTCTTCAATTGGTTAGAATATTTAATTAGTTTATATAAGTAACAGTGTAACACACTATCATTTGCACCAGTAAAAAGAAAGCTCACCAATGTACTTCAAAGTCATAGCCATTTTTCAACTTTTTGTGATAATGTGAGATTAATACCAATAAATTACTCTAACATGCAAATTTATCTAATGAAAATTGATTCCTTTAGAGTAGAGTGACAATGTATAAAAGCAGTTCCTAGATTGTTTGAAGGGGATTTCTATCAGTGATAAATAAATGGATTAGGTAGCTTAGTTGTTCTTCTAAGCCACTTAGGCTTGCTGTTATATTATTTCTTATCCTCCCACAATTGTGCTTCGCCTCTGGCATCTTTTTAACACATTACTTTTTATCAAAAGCACCCAAAAAAAGGAAAGTTCCTAGGTCATAGAGTCCGTATTATTAAAAAACTATTAAAAGAATCATGCCAAACGAATTTATTGAATAAAATTATTAAATTTAAAATTTCTGGTAAGTTCAAATTGCCAATGTTCAACAGCTTTTGTAGCTATTACATTTAGCAAATCATGAATGCTTCTGCATAATTTACTAAATAATTCTTTGAACACAGTATTAAATTTAAGCAAGATTGTCTCAAGCTACAAATAGAGTATCCTCTAATCATGTAGAACACCAGATGAAGTGAATGAGTGAGAATAATTAAAATAAGTTGAAAAGGAAAGAAGCTAGTGGTAAACCGAACCTTTGCCTTCATATAATTATCATAATATGAGCTGCTCCCATCTTTCTGCCATTCAAAAGGAAAACTCAATTAATTAAACTTCACTCTAAAGTATAATTTACAAGATGAGAAAACAGAGACAACTGCAGTTTTGTTAAAAGTATAACAAGAATATACTTTAGTTGAAACCAAGGGAGCTCTTTCACCAGGTATCTTCACATCTGGTAGGTAGCTGAAATTAGAAGCAATCAAAGACATCTTTGGTAGCACCTCAAGTAATTTCTGGAAAAGTGAAGAGATAATAAATGCAATAATCAATTTATACAACAGAGACTTTTAAAAAAAAAAAACAAAAACTATACAACAGAGACTTAGGGAAGATTTAAAAGATTCTTACCAAGCAACCAGTTGGCAGCCAACATCTACGCGGTTTTGGGTAAACCTTAGACCAAATGCTTTTTAGAGTAGATACTGCAGCGCTGTGAGTTGTTTTGGTTTTATCCAAGTCCATGATCTCAACAGAACATGTAATTAGTGAGTTTTGCAACGGCTTGTATAACTTACTGAATGTTTCTCTATTAAAGGTAGAAAATGGTTGTTGACATTTGGGCTGCATAAAAGAGGCCAGAGAATAATGTTATGATTTAATAATCACTTAAATGATAACATCCCTATTTACATGATATGATAGGCCTATAAATACAAAGATACTAATTAAATAAGGAAACATATCATAAAATAGAAAATAAAAATAATCCTAACAAATCATCTAGATACTCTAAAATATTCTAAGATATAAAAAAGATATCATCATATGTTCCTTAGATTTTCTAACACTTGGCATTAAAATTTCCAAAGATGACAATAGAATAGCTAAAATAACAAGAAAGTGAGAAAGACTTATGAAAACAGTTTTCTGTTAAGATAATCAAGCATAATATAAATTATACTCTATACCACCAGTTTACAAGTAATCTTTCAGATCTTATACTCTATACCACCACACTAAACTTGTAAATTACCATAATATAAATTATACTTACTACTATAACGACCCATTAGCTCGACAATACCGATAACATTCTTAGTGCTTTCTGCTTCCACATGAGCAGAGTTTACGGCTCGTTGTGCCTCTTCAACAGCAGTGTCAAAATCGAATGACTTATCAATAACCTGATTCAGGTACAACATGGTTAATTAGGTGACTGTTTAAAAGCAAATCCTTTTTACATTCTCAGCAAAGTAGCTTCAATTGTTAGGCTTCAAATGTCCAATTCAAGCATGCTTACTAGGATATCATTATCACTATCAATTGAAGATTCACTATCAACAGATTCTGTTCCAAGAAATCAGATAGAGATACTCAGACACGCCTCCACTCTCATATTTAAAAGTTAAAGCATCTAAAACTGCACCAAGCCACCAACAAGTTTCTTCATCAACTTGTCTCCCAATTCAAAAATAATAGATGATTAGAACAAGCACATTGAACAATTCACCGTAATGTATCACTACTATACAAAACAGAAATAGAAGGGGATAGAAGTCACAAAACTATTACAATCATATGGTCTTATAGATTTTAATTCTCACTTTAGCATATTAAAGAAATAGAAAAAAAAAAAGCTGAAAAAAATTCAATATTTTAAGGGTTATCGTCATCATGAAAGACCACTACCAAACCAGTCACGACCTTAACGCCAGACAGTGAACCCTTGGGCTTCAACTCCGATGGCTTCCACTATATCACCGTCGTGTTGTCTTCGCTAGAACTCTCTGACTCGGCAATGAATAAGTTGAAGGAGATGAGAAAGGAGCGAAGCTGCTAGTGAAGTAGCGAACAGAGAGTGTACGAGCGACGAACCAGCGCGAACCAGGGACGAGCGAGGATGGCAACCAAGGTTCAGATTCGTGGATTCACGGTGGCGATGAGAAGATGAATGACAAGATAAAAATGATACCTCTGACATTCACGGTGGCAGTGAGGGGGATGAGCAGCTAACGACGCTGCGAATGTGGCGACGCTCCGAAAGTGGCGGCACTGCTGAGAACCACAGTTGGCGCGATGAAGGGGATGGTGTGGTGCGACGTGGTGAGAGGGAACGAGATCTAAAAGGCTCGAGGGTTCTGGGTTTGCGGGAACGAGCGAAAACTCAAGAAAGGGAACGAAAGAGCGTACATAGGGTTTTGGAGGGATTCACGAAAATAGGAGAGGGAAATGGGTTTTTAGATCAGTTCTACCTATTACTGATCTAAAAACAATATTTTACATCAGTTTCAAATAGGAATGATTTAGAATGATAACTTTTTAAATCGGTTCTACTTCTAACTGATTTAAAAAGTTGTTATTAGATCATTTATTAGATAACCGATCTAAAAACTTTACTCATATTTACAAAAATGCCACCGTCTTTTTTTTTAAATCGGTTATCATATAACCGATCTAAAAGGCTGTTATAAAATGCAGTTTTTGTACTAGTGATACCCGCTTATTAGGGCTGGGGCCGGGTATTTACCTGCAGTTTTTTTGCGGGTACGGGTACGGATACTATAGTACCCGCCCCGCCCAGCCTCGTCCCGCACCTACCATATATATATATATATATATAATTAAAATAACTTAAATAAATAATTATGTTATATATATACTTTTCTATAAAAAATAATTTTATATTTTTCATAAACTAACACTGATAGTAAAAGATTTATGTTATAACTTATAATAATTTTATATTTTATATTTTTAATATTATGTATGGATGCTTTTAATGTTAAGTTTGAATTATTTAAGCGTGACTTTTCAATTTATTTGTAATAATTTTTTTAATTAATATTTTTATAGCTTAAATGCAATTTTGGTTCATCTATTTTGCACAATCCGTAATTTTGGTCCCCCTATTTTAAAATAGAGATGTTTAGTCCCCCAATTTTGTAAAATATGTAATCAAATTGAAATCGTTGACTGTTAAGAGATTAACGTTAACCTTAATGTGGTCCAAATATAGTGACGTGACACAAGATTATTTATTTAGTTTTTAATTATTTTAAATACTGAGTAGAATAATTGATGAAAAATATATTTTAAAAAAAGGTAATATCATTTATTTGACTACGACGTGCCATGTACTTCAACAATATAGAACTAGTTTAAAATAAATGATTAAGACCTGCGATTTCTATTTTAGGACTCACGACTACCCCAATCATTAAAATCAACGTGACATGTGCTTTAGTGACGTAGATAAACAAATAATTATTACTCAGTATTTAAAATAATTAAAAAATAAATAAATAATCTCGTGTCACATCACTATATTTGGGCCACGTCAAGGTTGATTAATCTCTTAACTGTCGATGCTTTCAATTTGATGAAAAAACCAAAATTACAGATTTTACAAAATTGGGGGACTAAATGTCTCTATAGAGGGACCAAGATTGCTGATTGTGCAAAATAGGAGGACTAAATGTCTCTATTTTAAAATAGGATGACTAAAATTGCGGATTGTGCAAAATAGGAAGACCAAAATTACATTTAAGCCTATTTTTTTATTGATTTATTAACTTCATACATAAGTAAAGTGCGGGTAGCGGGTACGGGGATGGGTATATATGTATCCAGCGGGTACGGGGATGTGAATTAAAGTTGCTACCCGCACGGGTATGGGGCCAGGTACGGGTATTTTTTTTAAACGCAGGTATGGGGACGGGTACTATAGGATCCTACCCAGACCCTACCCATTGTCATCCCTACCAGCAACCCTTGAAGATTATTATTATTATTACTAATATTATTATGAGCTTTGTTGTTTCTGCTTTTCTGTGTTTTATGTGTTTTCTCTTATTGGGCTTGGTTATGACATTAATTTTACACAATATATATGTGATACGTGTTTATTTGGCTTACAAGGTAAAACCTACCCGTGTTAGTGGTTTTGTCTTTGTTTATTTGATTAAATTTATTGCGTTAAGAAAGAAAAAAAAAAAACTTGAGTTGGTATGTTTTATTTCATTTTTAATTATTTTTCATTATTTGGTAGAGACACACTTCATTTCCCTTGTATACATTATAAAATCAATTGCATAATTACATCTTCAATGTTTCAGTTCGATAGGAAGCAGGAGAGAAGAAATTAAGGGTGTATGATGTTGCCTCTTTCACATTATCTAGCTACCAGCAATTGAAGTTATCAGGTATCTGCATTATTCGCATTCCTCTATATGCCCTTAAATAAATTTGTCTGATGCCTTTCATATATATCTTATTATTAATTAATATCGTGTCATTTGATATGTCTCACACAATCACAAAAAATTCAGTTTAAATATTACACTACAAAAAGAATTGCATACTAAATATAAGAAACACATTACTGACTTCATATCTTTGGAAAACTAAAAACTTCCCCTTACCAAATGCTCCATAGTGCAATCATAGATTTCTATTTTTTACTTTGAAATTTTGTATTTGATTAAAAATAAACTTTTATTATTTATATTATGAAAAATTGTTATGAAAAAAGAGTACTGTATCAAAAACTTGCATTCTATCCCGTGCAATATGCAAGAGTTAAGATGCTGGTGCTTTAACAATTTGAAATAGTCCATCTATTTGCAGAAATGTTTTTCAATCACAATCTGTATTATTGGAATTAAAGGCAATTCAAATTACGTTTTATATCACATCTTAAATAAATATTACTAGCTTAATAACTTGTGTCATGCACGGGTGTTAAGTTCATAATTTATAATTCTTTAATTATTTTTAAATTTTATATAAGTATATATTAGTAAATATGTAAATTTATATATTTACTAATATATATACATATATATCAAAATCAATATATATATTTAAATAATTTTATATTCACATCTTGTATAATTTTAATTTATATAAATGTTTTAAAAATATTATACTTATAAATATATTTTCATTTGTATAAAATATATAAATATAATTTTAATAAAAAAATATTAATAATGAATATTTTATAGTACACTTTATAATTATTAGTTTTTTAAAATATATTTTTCTACCATAAAAAAATGAAATGACTAATATTAATTATAAAAAAGAGATTTGTGGATATTTGAACTTAAAAATTACAATAAAAAAAAGTTATGAATACTGAGATAAGATAATGCATATATAATAATATTATTTATCTTATGGAAAATAATTAAGTCCTCTAATCATGTTAGTTAAGATTTAATTTCTAATCATATGCATTAAAAATAAATTTTTGTAAACACATACTCAATGTACCGTTATTGGATACCACCAATAATGAAATAACACATCATTAATAATATAAACATGGTAAAAAAAAGGGCAAAATTTTCAATACGTATTAAGTTGGGTTGGTACCCATACCTCAACGAATATATTTTAAACATATGTCTAAATAAAATTCACTTAATCATATTGACTTAAAAATACTATTTTTTATGATTAAGATCTATTTTTTTTTTTAATTGTTGATTGATTATTCAAAGATAAAATTTAAAGAAAAGAAATCTTAAAATTAACTTTGTAAGGGCTAGAATAGAGATTTTGAAGAGTCAACAATGAAAAAATATTTTTTTTATATCGAGAGTGGAACTAAGTCGCCTTAGATTTTGACATGATTTATAAAAAAATAAATAAATAATTAAAAAAAACCACACCAAAAACATATAATTTTTATTTGACATATATAATTGTTAATAACATAAATATTAAGTTGAAAATTGATTCAAGTTGATATTTGATTTGATATATTAATTGAAATACATAAATTAAAGTTGTTAGAAAATAAAAAATAATTTAGGAACATAAATAAATTTTTATCACCTGATATTAGCAAATTAGTAAAAGCTTTATCCTAAAAGATATATTTTTTTTAGGCGAACCTAAAAGATATTTATTTACAGGATTTAATTTATTTACATTTGACATTATTTTAAGTATATATTACTCATTTTATTTATAGTAATATTTGTTTCCATGATATTGTTTCTATTTTTTTTTTAAATGATTTTTAAGTTAAGATATTTTCATATTATTGGGCCTAATTAATTTGATTTTAAATGTAAATTCAGTCGAATTCATTTATCTAAATAAATTTATTATAATGATATTACTTTTTTCACTTTTTAAAATTTTTAATCTATAATAATATAAGATAATATTTAAGTATGAATAATACGAAACTTATTAAGTAAAATACATTTAATTTTTTTGTCTTAAATTGAATTATATTTCAATTTAAAATATAAATTTATTTCAACTAATTAATTTTATTTATTTACTTATTTTGTCCTTTTTAACTATCTAAAGATAAGTTGTATTATGTAAATTATATCTGTTGAATATATTTGGATTTAAGTGATTGAGATTTAGTACAATTTTTTCACAAATGAAATTAAATTAAAATAAATAAATTCACATTTACTTATTTTTATTTTATATTTCTTTATGATACTTGTATTCTTTAATATGCATTTTAAATTCATGAATTTTATTTCTAATAGAGTCAAAGCCAATGTAGAGCGGGTTATTTATAAAATAATTGTTGACTTTCAAGAGGGCTCTCACTCTGTTGGAAGAAAAATAGAAAGAAATACCCCTGGTGAAAAAAAGAAAAAAAAATAAAGGTATATAAGTGAAAATTATAAAAAGAAAAATATAAGAAAGACTAAATCTTGTTTTAATAATATAGTAGAACTTATCATACCTTTTGTGTTATTTCAATAGTTGAGAGTGAAGAAACTCTAAAATAATATGAGTGAACAAACTTTTTAACACCAAATATTCAGGAAAAAAAATGTAAAAAACATTCAAATAGAATTGAGAAGAATAGAACATTACCTTGGAGAAACAACAAAAAAATTTATGAATTTGTATTTCTTGTTTGTATTTATCCCTCCATTAATGCTGAATGAAAGAAATAAAAAAAAAATAGCAGCAATACTACTTAGAAAGCGACGATGATAAAAGAAATGAAAAAATATGTCAGCAATAATATATAGAAAGAAATGGTGAAATGAAAAACAACAAAGTATAAGTAGATATTTATAGGTGATTTGATCAAATATTATAGTTTTAATGAAATTAAATTTATGTGAGATTTTTTCAATTTTAATTTTATATGGTAAATTTTAACATATTTTTTTGGTAAATTTTAACATCAGTTTTAATTTGATTATGTTTTAAATTAAAATTATATATATATATATATATTTGTATTAACAATTAATTTAAATCAATATATATGTGTGTGTGTGTGTGTGAGAGAGAGAGAGCGTATTATATTAAATCAAAATCTATATAATTGAATAATTAAATAATTAAATAATTGATTGATAATGATAATTGATTGATAATTAAAGAATCAATATAGTGTTGTCACATATAATATAATTGATTGATTTGAGTATCTTTTAGAGTGGCTTGTTGGGACAACATAAACTATTTGTATATTATTTTAAAATAATATTTTGTTTTAGTCTGTTATCCTTTTTTTTTGTGGCATTCTAATTTATAAACTTGTTGTACCACATGCTCTTTTCTATACTGTACCAAAAAAAACTATTTTTTTCTTATGCAAAATAAAATAAAAAATGAGATTATTGCAAATGATAATGACATTGAGAAACTCAACATCTATGTCTAAAACCTATGTTTTTGTTTTACCAGCAATATATATAGTTTGAAAACTCATGCAAATTATCGAAACACCCACCACTGGTCTATCCTAATAGGATATCCAAAACTTGTGTTTTACATAGTAAAGTTGTTCATTGAAATAATTTAAATACTTAAAAATAATAATTAACAAATGAGGGTAGATGGTTGACCCTGTGCGAATGATGAAGACGGAGTGGAAACACTACGCTAAGTGTCAATGATGCAAATGGACGTGTTCAAGGAAGAAGAGAATGCTCCCGAGGATGCCTTATGGGTTTAATGGGTATTTTGGGTTTTAATCATCATTGAGTCACTGCTCTGAGTCTCAATCCCTTCTTCTATAAATGAGGGTAGATTGGGATTTAGTATTATGATGTATCTTTTTCCTTAATCTGACTCATTTGAAAAATGTATTCGTTTTCAAGGATGTAAAAGTGTATTTAGTTTTGTGTAAAAGAATTGTTTAATGGTGAAATTGGGGATGTTTAAAAGAAATTCTATTATGTTTTAATGGTTTACCGTGATTATGACGTTTGATAATTCAAGTTTAGTTTATTAAGAAATTTATTTCACAAAAAGGGCGTTTTTAAATTAGTGATAAGTTAACAAGGATTTTCTTCTTTTGGAGTTAAAAGCAATAAGATTTGAAAGTTAAAAAGGGAAAAAAAATTCCTCGTACTTGGAAGGTTACCTTCCAATTGAGAATAAAAATCATTTTTGCTAATAATGTAAATAAGTAGGAATTCCTTAATAGTAACAAAGGGTGTTACACACTTCCTCTACCTACCTCACCTTGCTACTGTGAACAAGACCAGCCTATATTTCCTCCATTCATCAATCACAATTTGTTGTTTGGCCTTTACAAAGTTGGTTTTTTCCACAATTTTTTTTCCAACCCTTTGTTCCATAGCTAGCCACCATGGCTTTAGATGCATCTTTCATCCTTCAGCAAGTCCATTTTTAGTTTTATAATTTTTGGATATGTGGTCATCACTAGGAAATCTTTCAAGAAATCCTCTAATAATGTTTTCTTTGGAATACCATTCATCATGACGCTTATTTCTGTTTTTCAATTCATATCAAATTTGCTATGAGGTATGGGAAAAAGCAAAGCTTGTATACATCAATGATATTCAGCAGTTCTATCTATGTTGTTATCAAAGATTTGCTAAGCATTTAGAAATAAGATAAATCAATGTCTAGCTGCTTATTTAGTCCATTTGTAAAAAGTTTGTATAGATTTTACAACACACTACTAATTTTCCTTAAACAGTATCTTCTATTCCCTTTTATGAGATTTCAAATATATCATTAGTAACTATCACTGTTGCTGAATATATATGACTATTTCCTTGCCCATTAGGCTACTTCCTCATTCCCCACAGACTCCAATCTTGTAATGTTGTTGGTCTCAGATTTTGATGCCTCACGTATTTGGTAACATTCATTTTTTCTTCAATCTTACTCATCCATTACAACTTTTCCAAAGAACATTGGCCAAAGGCCTTGGACAAATTTGACTTTTCCCATTTCTTACTCTAGATAATGTCCATTATGTAATTAGCTGTCATTTTAATCACATAATAACAACTCACTAGTTCTCTTAATTGTTGTGTTAGCTTCAATAACAACAATGTTCTTGTGCATAGTCAGGATACAGGACAGATGATTGGAGCAAGGAGTGAGCTGTTGGGCCTTTAGTATTATGTAACACCCTGGGTGAATCACACCGGAATGAGAGGGATCTAAAGGTTGTACAGGTATGGGATTGTACAGTTGAGAATGGCTTAAAAGAATTAATTTGTACTACCTATACCAACAAGATGCATCTACTTTTCGGTAGCTCATCACTTAAGAACTCCAAAATTAAGCATGCTTGACATGGAGCAATTATGGGATGGGTGACCTCCTGGGAAGTTTCCCACGAAGTGTGCGAGTGAGGACAAAGCATGCTGAGAAGTCTCGTGTTGGTTTGTGGGGACAGTCAACGATCCTGAAAGCAGTCGGGTTGGTTGTGGACGTCTCTCAGAAAGGGCTACCCACGGAGGATTCTGACCGGTGGAGGGTTTTGACCAACGAGGAGTGGAGTGAACTGTCACCGTGTGAAGTGTCATGGAGTGGAGCCACTGAGACGTCAAATCTAAGGGTTGTTACAATATAAACTTGCTTATTTGCCATCATCTTCAACTACATTTAGTTGTTTTCTCTCTCCTTTGTTACTTCCAAATTGTTTGCATTGTGGTTATCACTAACATGGCTAAGTTTCATAAAATTGTTATCACTTGCTCCTCTCTGTCATCCTCGGAGTGTGCATTGTGTCAGCTTGAAAAACATACTATTTTCTAGTCTGTTTCCAAAGTGCACCAATAACAAGGCTTTGTCCCTCTTTGACTGAGTTAGTTCGTATAGATGTTAGGGGGTCCAAGTTGAGTTTCTACCTACTACTTTGAGTTTCCTATATTTTCTATCTTTTGTTGATGATTTCTCCAAATGCACATATATGGGTATTTTTTAATAAAATCTCAGGCTGAAATCTTCTCTATTCTTCATTCTTTTTATGTTGAATTTCATAACCAATTTAATACATGCTTTCAAAATTCTGCACAGTGAAATGCCTGGGATTATTTCTCTACTCCATTCACATTTTTCATTTCCTATGGATTTTTGTATCAAATATCTTACACACTCACTCTTCAACAGAATGGTATATATCGTCACAGTACTCTTCATAGTTAGTGTTCTCACAACATATTATATAATTAACTTACAAAATAATTTTTAAAATATAAAATAGAAAAACACAATCAATCAAGCTATTTCTGTTTCTCCATTCAAGCAAAAGCAGAAACAAGAAAGGTTGTTTCTTTACAGAGTAAAACGAGAACATAATAACAAATTGGAGATGAAGAATTAAGTTATTTATTATTTCTCTTTCTTAATGTAAATTAACATTTTTTTGGGGCCATGCGTTGTGCAGGCTTATTGATTAACTTCAAAACAAATCACAAAGGTTGACCACGAAGCAAAAACAAATCCCAAAGGACCAATGAAAGAGTTGGCGTATGCGTCAGCCTTTAAAATAAAAGGAAACAACGAGGGGACAAAATGGCAGCATATATAGATTAACAAAGCATATTTTCATCATCATGTCATGTGGGTACGTGATGGGTTGACTCTGCTAACTGCACGTGAAACAGATAAGAGGAGTGAAATGAAAATGGAGCATATATAGAAAGAGAAGACTGTGTGTGTGTGTGCGTGTGTGATGGGTTGACTCTGCTAACTGCACGTGAAACAGATGAGAGGAGTGAAATGAAAATGGAGCATATATAGAAAGAGAAGACTGTGTGTGTGTATGTGGGTACGTGATGGGTTGACTATGCTAACTGCACGTGAAACAGATGAGAGGAGTGAAATGAAAATGGAGCATATATAGAAAGAGAAGATTGTGTGTGTGTGTGTGATGGGTTGACTCTGCTAACTGCACGTGAAACAGATGAGAGGAGTGAAATGAAAATGAAGCATATATAGAAAGAGAAGACTGTGTATGTGTGTGTTGTCCTTTATCTTTTAAAAAGTTTACTTTAGTCCTTTATCTTATTTACAAGGTCCAAAATGGTCATTCAACTATTTATATATATTCAACTTTTTTCTTCAAATAACACTTAGATAAAAGACCATTTTGAACATATTTAAATAGTTGAACGACTATTTTGAACCTTTTAAATAAGATGAAGTACCAAAGTGAATTTTTTAAAAGATAAAGAACCATTTTAAACCTTTTCAATAAAATAAAAGACCAAAATAAACTTTTTAAAAGATAAAGGACCAAACTGAACAAAAAAAAAGAAGAGATAAAAGACTAAAATGGTCATTTAGCCATATATATATATTTGCAATTTTTGCATACCTATCCTCTGAATGTCCTTAAATAAAAATCTGCCTCATGGCTTTCATATCTTATCATTATTTTTTTTAGAGTTAACTAAGTTTTTAATCCCTAAACTTTTTTAAAATTCCTAAACAAAAGTTTGACTGGTCAAGGTCCTTGAACTTTTTAAAAATTTGGTTTTTAGTCCCTGAACAAATGTTTGACCGGTCAAAATCCCTAAACTTTTTAAAAATTCGATTTTTAGTCCCTAAACTTTTTAAAAATTTGGTTTTTAGTCCCTAAACCCTATTAAATAAATAAAAATTGAATTTTTAAAAAGTTTAGGGACGTTGACCAGTCAAACTTTTGTTTAGGGACTAAAAACCGAATTTTGGAAAAGTTTAGGAACTAAAAACTTAATTAACCCTTTTCTTTTATCTATAATGATAATTATATGTAATTTGATCTTAAACTTTTAGAGTGGTAAAATTTATCTGTATAATATATTTGAACATGATAAAAATTAATTAAACCACAGTGACAGAAGAAAATCATTTTTATATTTAAATATATCGTATTATATTGCACCAAAAACGGATTATGTGATCAATTTATTTATTGACTGTACCAAAAAAAGGAAAAAAGAAATTGTACCAAAAAATTATTTATTGAATTTTTACTTGGGTGTTTCTCACTTTGTTGTCTCCCAATTGTATAAAAAGATTTTTAAAAGTAAAATTTCCAAAAGTTTATATTAGTGTTATAGTAAAACTAGCTTCAATTGTCATGGTAAAAGAAGTAATTAACGAAACGTTTAAATGCAGTTTTAGTTGTAATAGCAGTTTAACCAGAGCTTTAGCTCGATTGAGTAATATGCATGAGTTATTGTAAACTTCTTGCTGTCTAAATTCGATTCCTATATATATATATATAAAATGCTAGCAACACTCTTTCTGACACTCTTTTTCTAATATTATCTGTGATGAGTTAAAATTTATTAGAAATCACCAATTTTTGTAGGTCCTACATCTCATTTAATGATTCTCTCTCCTTATTTAAATGTGGGACCCACCAAAATTAGTAATTTTCAATAAATTTCAACCAATCATAAAGAGGTTTAGAAAAGAGTGTCGCTAGTATTTCTCGTAAGAAAAACAAAGTTGTGATATAGTTTTTATTTCAATTTTAGTTTTTATATTTTAAAAGTTTGATTTTCAATCATTTTAGTTTTATAAAAAGAGATTAATTGGCATACTGTCAGTGTAAATTAGTTTTCATTCTTACTATCGATAATGTAAAGAGAAAAAAGGTTATGCACTAACAGTGTAAAATAGTTTTACACCGTCATCCAATCATAACTCACAATGTATGGTAAGTGTAATGACTCACATTCGTTACATATATAATAACTAAAGATTTTATTTTATTAAATTTTAAAAACTCTCTAATTAATTTATTGATAAAATACTGGAGAAATTTTTCTGCGATTCCCAAAGACAACAAATAAAAATCAAAGCTCAAATTATAAACATCTCCTGTATAAGTTTAACTAACTAAACTATGCGTATATACATCTTTTCACATGATAAATACACAATACCCCTAAACTAGTCCATTCTATACATAAGACCAACAAAAGAAGAGAAAGAAATGATCATGTCTTCAATCCCTCGTACGCTCTATCCGCAATATCTCCAAGAGAAAGATCCACCTAAACTCCATCTGTTCCCCCGAACACAGTTCGAGATCATCACAGCCACAACCACATGTGCCACACACAAGGGTAAGCTTACTAGAATAAACATATTTAAATACAATTTGCTATTAAATAAAAACATAGAGATACATATATATAATTTTCTCAACGTTAAAACTTGGTATTTTAAAAGAAAGAATACATGTACATTTAACTTGTCATAAGAAATCTCATATACTCAACCAATCATCAACAACATAGTTCAAACAGCCATTATCAACATAAACCACCAAACGTCATGAATCACATCTAAGCATTAACCATCACAAATTCTCAATCACCATAGTACATCAACTATATAAAAGTCTCATCATAAATCAATCATCACAATTGTCATACACCAACAACCACTAGGCAACCTTAAACATCAAACACTGACTCTACTCCATGGAGTTTCAACATCATATGAGCGGTCCCCCATAAGCCACATCCCCTAACATAGTCTCACTCTCTGACCATTTAGGAAGTCTCTTGGGTTGACCCTATGGGGAAAGTGTGGTTTTATCGAAAATAGACAAGTGTTATAGTGGCTTACCTCTGTAGGTTTACAAGACCTTACATTTATAGGGATTCGCCCACTCGTCTATTCTATAGGCCCATTCCCGTTAGACACCACGAAATCCCCCAGCACTAGGTTGAGAGTCCATCAAGCACCCTCAACTTACGTGCCTACTCATATATATGTGCACCAATTGTGCACAGATACGCAACAACTGTGCAAATACAACATTCGAAATATTTCTGTGCACCAACTATGTGCATCCACCGTATTCCAGCGGCAAAACATATTTGGAGTTCCCTACGGTCCTAGATACGGCACCTTCGTACCCGCCATTTCCAATGGCCTAACTTAAGGGTCCAAATACATCTCTTCAATCAACCACAACAACAATCCATCCCTATACACCAAAAGAGTCAATTAAACCTCTTGGGAAGTAGTTTTCATCACTCCGACATGCCACTCGAAGTCAAAACTTAAGGGTGGATACTCGGGAAGATATCCAACCAAGCGAGACCCCTAGGTCGCTTTAGTGGACCAAAGTTCTGGCGTGGAACTCACCCTCCCAAAGCATCCATTTTTCTATAAAAGTCTTCCCAAAGGTACATAACCAACTTTTTTTAATATATAGGGATGGTTCCAACACAAGGTTCATCATCATCAATAATTCATCATCTCAACAAAACATATACATCTTAATAATAAATAATGTTCTCAACAAAAATTTAAGCATCTCAGTCAACAATATAATATCTCAACCATAAAGACATTCTCTCATAGGTAAACTTACTACATTTGCTTAAATATTTATAAGATTTATAAGTATCTACATTTCTCTTTTCATGGCAATTCCTCAACTTAAATGTGAAGTACATGATACCTTATGAAAAACAACTTTACTCCTTCTATATAACTCATAAAACAATTATATATACACTTGGAATTGGCTAGGAAACTCTCAAGAAGGCATTCAAGGTAAAACCAAACATTCTGCCTTAATTTGCCAGAAAATTTAGCTTCAGCTAGAAATTAAGCTTGAGCTAAACTTGTACAGTTCCAATTCCATCGAATTTAGCTTCAGCTAAAAATTTTAGTTTCAACTAAATTTGTGCAGTCCTAATTCTATCGAAATTTAGCTTGAGCTAAAAATTCTAGCCATAGCTAAATTCGAGCATACCTTATTTTGTTGATTTTAGCTTCAGCTAAAAATTTTAGCTTAAGCTAAAACTGCGATTTCTGCAATAAAATTTCTTCGAAAATATGAGTTTTTGACCGCATTAATGGCTACCCAAGCATCCAAACTCACAATAAACTCATTAATAATCAACCCTTAAGCTTCTAAACACTAAACCCCAACAAAAGAACTCAAGATTGAAACCAAACAACTCAAAATCCATTATAAAATAAGAAGAGGGGTGAGTTTCCCTTACCACAACCACCTCCAAGCTAGCTTTTTGAGAAGAAAAAGAAGATCTTGAGCTCAATCAAAGGGCTTTCTCAAATCTTTAGCACCACCACATCATACTCATGGAATACAAACCAAAAACAACACTCAATAAAGGATTCTACATCAATACCCATTATGGGTCACCCTAAGGAAAGAAAAGAGAAAAGAAATGGAGCAAAGAGATCAAAGGAGGAAGGAGGAGAGATTACCCACTCCATAACAATCAAAAGGGGCTCTAGGGAAGAAGGAAACAAGCCATTGTGTAGAAGCTCACACTCCAAACTCAAGAGAGAGAAGAGGAACTTGGAGAGGAAGGAGGAAAAGTGAGAAATGAGAGAATGAGAAGAGGCTTGCTACGGTTAAAGCTTTGGGAGTGTTTTAACTTTTGCTATTTGCACCTTAACATCCTCTATCTACACTCCTCTCTCTTAACTAATAACACCCATGTATATATGCAACATCCAATTAGCATAAAAAAAAAACTCTTTAAACATCCAACAACACAAACAATTTACTCCATTTCATTAATTATCCCATTAAATAACATAATTAAATTTAATTTCTCTTATATCTTAAATCCAATACTTAATCATACATTATGAAAAATCACAGTGTTACAGTAAGTTTGTTGACTTTTAAAACATTATCTTAATAGTCATATCAACGATGATTTGTGATTGGATGACAATGTAAAATTATTTTACAATCAGTGCATCACCATTAAACTCAAATATAAATTACTTTTCATTCTTACTATAGATAATTTTCTAAAACGCGTCTTATAAAATACAATCATTTGAACTAATAGCTAACATTAGGGGGACAATTTGAATACAATAAAAATTACTTAAAAGAGAGAGAGGAGAGAGAGGCTAGCATTTTTTTTATTCAATGGATTTTATTTTTTTATTTAATGCAATTTAATAGATTTTGAAACATAGTTGATGGATCACTAATCATTCAAAAAATTAAATCAATGGATTGAATACAATCCATTATTTTTGTTCAATGGATAAATTAAATAGATTTACTTGTAGATAAATTAGATGAGTGATAGATAAATGGATTATTTTATTATCCCTAAATATAAAAGAAATGAACAATAATTAAATCCAAGTCTAGAATGCACCTATATCTAGATCTAACCATGGATGTTTACTAAACAATTTCAAGTTTTTTTTTAAGTGTCATGTATTAAATCACAAGATATTAATACCATTGATGTCCACATATATTTAATTTGTTTATTAAAAATCTCAGCTCATATAAGTTGTTTTTATCTTATTTTATTTTTGAACAAATTACAATGAGACTCCCTATGTTTTACTCAAATTACATATGTACTCCTTCCTTTTGAGCAAAATCTCTGCAGCCTGAACCCTATTTGACTCCGAAGACTTCGAATCAATATCAGGCATCAACTCCGTTAACACATCATGCAAATCGAGAAGCTTGAACAACTTCTCCACGACCTACGACTTATGTTAATCACTTCAGCAAAATTGACAAGCTGAATAGCAAGACCTTTCACTATCTCCATGAAGCAAGCACCATCAATAGCGGTTCCAACTCCATCAGAGTTTTTTCTCACTTGCAAAGAGCGTTCTCACGCAGACTTTTGCGGCGCATATCCACCGTATAATTTTGTTCTCGAGCTACTCCCACTTGAAGCGCTGAACATAGCCAAATATGCTTGCAGAAAGTCACGTCAACAGAGGATTTTTTGACTCTGTCGTAGACTTGGATGCACTCGTGCAAGTAGACAGATGAGACTATGCATTTAGTGATGCAGCAAAGGTCGTAGACGACATCAGGGCAGCATGCGCTCCAGCACACTCGTCTACAACGGCGCCATGAACTGTGCCGTCAGGGGAAATTCTTTGGTTGGAGTTAGAGACACCCTTAGGGGTTAAGTGACAAGGTATTTTGGATTTTACACAAAAAAGACAGGACAATTTAGTCATTCAACATTAAATTAGAACTCTTACTTAACACCCTTAACAGAAGGGGTGCCAAGATAATGCCACAAAATGGAGAGATGCATGTGTAATTCAAGTAAAATACAAGGGATCTCACTATAATTTGCTCTTTATTTTTCTTAAACTTGATTTGTTTTCTTGAAAGCTTTGTACATATACAATATAGTTAATATATATATATATATATATATATATATATATATATATATATATATATATAAAAGAATTGCATAATTTATACAAAGTAGCATAAATCTTAAACAGGCCTATTAGTAACTAATTTATAACATTGTGACTTAAATGTAGTTGACTTCTTCTTTTAGGTGCTTGTAAATTCTAGAAGAGAAGAGAATTAGGTGCTTCAATTCTATAATAGTAATACTTAAGCTGCAATTGGGTAATCCCCATGTATGTATTACGGATTGGGTAATCCATAATATATTTGAATGTATTATGGATTGAGTAATCGTAATACAAATGTATTAAACATCTTTAAATGTAAATAGTTACAAAAACAAAATTTTTTTATTTAATTCATCATTAAAACAACTTTATTAATAAAATTTAAAAGTTACAAATATCTATGTTTTATATTAAAACTAAAAAGTTTTAAATATCTATTTTTAAATTGTTAAAATATAACTTTTCTTTATTTTACAAAAATACTGATAAATCATAACTTTTGTTTGTTAGGAAGTATATATTATTTGAGTGGGAAAAATTAATAGTTTACAGTTGGCATTGAATATCAATGTAAATTATAAACCAATCATTTTTTACCCGCTCTTTATATATAGTTATAATTCAATGGTTTGATTAATAAAAATTATATTATACTACCTACATTCCTATATATAAAACCCTTTTCACTTTATTATTGTCCATTTTTATAAGACTCTCTTCTAATTATTTGGTGCATTAATTATTTTTTTCCTATGATACCCTTCTTTCATTATAGCATTCTCTCTCCAAACATTAATACTCCTAAGTGAGAAGCAATAATAGGACGGAGGTAGTACATAATAATTAAGTATAGTAGTATAGTCATAAAGTGACGATGTATTTTTTTTTTTTTTTGTGTACCAAAAAGAGTTACACTTACATTAATAATATATTATCATTTAATTTCTTCTCATGTAAAGTGACGATGTATATATACATATATTTTTTGAAAATTTTTAGAATTGAAAACAAAAAGTTACCTATTGAGGATATTTCAAAATTCAATATAAAGAAAATCATAAATATATTAAAGAAATTTAAAATATATATTTCATTTGCATTTTTGAAACTTATGTCTCGCACTATGATAACAACTTGAGTAATTTATACTAACAAAATTTGTTACCTCCATATTTAGAGAATTTTAGACAGCTAATGGAATTTAAGAACCAAATTTAATTATTTGTAAAATATATAATAAATATAAAAGAAAAAGTAATAGGTGAGACATATTATCACTAAAATAGTTTTTCATTAATTTATTTAATGGATTTTATAATTTATTTAATATTTTCTCTAAAAAATAAAAATAAGATTAAAATCGAAAACTATCTAATCTAAACCACTTTAAGATTTTGAACCAAACCAATTGAATGATGAATTTTAAAAAAATCAAAATAATTGAATTTGATAAATTTTCTTTTTAAATCCAATCAACAAACACTCCTAGTCATCACGAATGTGTTTATGTCGGCCAAAAAAATTATTGCATAGCGCGTCGGTCTAGTCGCCCCTTAACCCAACGCTAAGTAAAGAGAACACAAAAAAAACACTACTGATACTGATAGTGTGTAAGCAATGATGGTAGCAAAAATGGTGTGCTCAAGGTCGTCTTTGGCCATGAGAGTGAGAGAAGAGTGGGGTAGACACGGGCAGCCCGCTAGAGGTTGAAAGGGAGCAAGGCAAAGAGGGGAGAAAGGGATTGAGAGAGAGAGAGAAAGGGGAGAAAAACAATCTGTACTATTAAATCCGACCTCCATCTAAACACCACTCAACCAATCTTTGAAATTAGATGGAATTTCAACTTTGGGGTGTTACTATTTCTTTCCTCTAGAGCATGTTTGGGATAACTTATTTTTCCTAATTTCAGCTATTTTTGTCTCATTTCAGCTACATGTTCTAGAGGAAAGAAATAGTAAAACTAAGCATTTTTGCAACATCTTGAGAGGCCCAACTGTTAGATCATTCTGAATCAGCTTATTTAGCAACTGAATTGTAAAATAGGAGTGGAGAATTTTAGATTAATGATCATATTTTAAAAACCAGTAAGATTGTATTTAAAAAAAAAAAAACTTAATTATACTTTTTGTACCAATATTACAATGGATTTTGTTGTGATATTTATAGTTGCGTGACTTTAATACTATTAATTTTGATATTCATTATTGTATTTTAGATCAAATATCTTAGCATATGCAAGTTGTTTATTAGAAAAAAGTTTTATTTTTAGGCTTTTATTTTCTTGGAGTAAGCTTCATTACCGTTCTTCTATCACTGTTATCTAATTATTAGCTTTTGGCTATGTTCGGCAAGTCATTTCAGCTAGTTTCTAGCTTTTTTTATTAGCTGAAAAACTTGTTTGATTATTTGGTAAACAGGCTTTTTTTTAATAGGTTCTAACGTTTTTTAAAACGCTACTTGAAATAGTATTTTTTTAAAACACTAGCTTCTAGCTTTTTATATTTTATTTCATTTTTATCCTTAAAATATTTATTAAATTTCCTTATTACCCTTTCTAAATAAATCAGGATTTTATTATTTTTTTCACTCATTCACATGTATCACCATGCTCGTCACTTATTTTTTTCTCCAACATTCTTGCTCACTCTCTGTAACCTCCTTTTTTTTTATAAAACATAATTTAACTATTTAATTCATTTTATATATTTATTTCAAAGTTCTGATACGATCTCTTACAATCCAAAATATGTTCTGTAATTTACATCATTAAAATTTATATAAACACTGTTACAAAATAATTCTAACTACTACAAATTATTGTCTACCCAAAATAGTCCCATCCTATATGCTCTGGAATTTCTGCATCTTCATCATATAACTATATCTTCAAGCACCTGCAATTCACACTCCCCTAGAATCTGGGGACAGCATTACAGGATCAGGCATTTAATTTCTCATAGAATTAAAACAATTTCAAACAAATACATATCATAACAAATTAATTAGTTACACACATAATTAAATGCAGTATGATTTATGCAATGCAGTTTTTGACTCAAATTCGTTTTGACCCTGCTCCATGGAGACTTCCCCTTTGAGTGTTTAGTAAGAAACTGGCCTACCATTACGATCTGTAATTCAGCTATCAGCCCCTACTAAACGCGAATAAACTAAACAGAATTAGGAGATCAGGATACCCAGGAAGGCCACCACGACCGCATCTCTGTCCAGATTACAGCCACATATGGAATTGCCAATATCCTTATCCCCACAGACTATATAATCACAGATTATACGGTCCTGTTTAACAAATTCTACTCACCCCAAAAATCCTTTCTCAATCATTTTCATTTCACATGACTACCGCAGTCCCGGTTAGTCAACAATTCATTTCTCAATCAGTTTCATTTCACATGACTACCGCAGTCCCGGTTAGTCAACAAAAGTCATTTCTCATAGATCAACTCAATTCTCATGACTACCACAGTCCTGGTTAGTCAACATAATTCTTTCTCATTTGATACTTTTATAAATTCCCCAAAAAGACTCATGCTAATGAATTTTGTTCATGATCACAATCAAATAAATAATTTGTACACATTAACATACAAGGATACAAAGATTTAAGCAATTTACATTATAACATTAGTATTTTTAATAATTTCCGAAAATGCCCTCAATCTTTTTCCAAAATACCCAATGTGTCCCTACATGTAAAATGACCATTTTGCCCTTGGTTTTATAAAAATTTCCACATAATATCCCTTGCATTTAGGGCTGGCCGAATGGTCTACAAGCCATTCTCAACAATTCTTCCAAAGCTACAAACTCCAATTCCAACCAATTTCAATCAAATCACAAATTCAATCAAAATTCAACAAACCAAATTTCAACCATCACAACACATCAAAAATTCAATCAAACATCATTCCAATCCATGAATTACAATCACAAGCATCAAAAACACAAAACCCCTAAATCAATTTCAAGTTTTCATGATTCTAGGTCAAAATTTTAATCTAAGCCTACAACATGTTTTCTTCTAATTCCAAGGGTTCTAATTGAAATTAAATGCCTAGATCCTTACCTTAAACTCTTTAATTGAAGAAAAAGCCTTGAATTCCTTTCTCCCTCACTCCTTGGTCTTGTAGGAATTTTTGAGATTTTCTCCAATTCTTTCTCTACTAGCCGAATAAGCTTTGTGTTTTGGAAGTTTGGATGGTTTGGTTTCTTAATTTGGGATGAGATGATGAAGTTAAGATGAAATGAAGTCAAGAGCTGCAGCTGCTGGGTAAGGAAGCTCACGGTTCTGTTTTGGAGAGAAAAAATAGCTTTTGTGACTTTTTGCCTTTTTTCTTAAGTTATTTGCTTCATTAAACCAAGAATTAACCAAATTGGATGTTTCCTTCACATCCAGCAGCTCCTGCACGTCCAGCAGCCCCTATTGGCCAAGGGAGATCAGTTCTCCAAGCTTCCCCATCCACTTGGACAGCCAAAGGAGTGCAGCAAGTGACTTGCCTTCCAAAAGGTCAAAAGTCAACATTTGTAGGTAATTTAATGGAATTTTCTAGAATAATTTAGGGCTGTTAATTATCTTACAAACTAATTAGAATTTGAAGAAAATAACACCACCATTGGATTCCTCACTATCAAAAACCTTGGGGTAGTGTCTTACTTATCTCTTAATCCAAGCCTAATTAGCTTAATTTAGTGATCTTAGAAAAGCCTAAGTTGTCACTTTTTGATTGGTTAAGGTTCTAAATTAAATTTTTCTTGGTTAAACATTTTTAATAATTATTCTAAGTATATTAAAATTATTAGATAATTCTATAGATATCCTATGAATTTTCTCTAAATTTTCTGTCTTAGAATTTTACCGTAATAATTCCTCAAAGTTCTAACTTTCAGAAAATCCTAACAATTCTGAATAAGCATTTTAATTCTTTATCTGTATATATTTTTAATCTATATTCTATTACCTTTCTTTTAAGTTATAAATGAGTTCAAAATTCTATACTTGAAAATTTACCCTGGACAGCTGTCTGACATATCAGTCCAGTCAACTATCAATTTCAGCAAAAACGAAGACATTTAGAAATTCAGAAAAATCTTCTGAGTAGAACTGTATTAATTTCATTAAGAAAATATGTTCATAGAGTTTTATAAAATACAGTGCATAAGTGTTCATAATGTACATATATAAATGCGTACAAATAGTAAAATGAGGATGTTACAATTCTCCCCTACTAATAAAAATTTCGTCCTCGAAATTTCTAATACAAATATATAACCATACAACTATACAACAAAATAACTATACAAACAAATGAGGATATGTTTCTTTCATTTTTTCCTCTAACTCTCACGTAGCATCACCTCTGATATCATCCCAAATAACCTTAACTAGAGAAATTTCTTTACCTCTCAGGTACTTAATCCTTCTGTCCTCAATCTTAATAGGCTTTGTTTCAAATGTTAGGTTTTCCTTTCTCTTCTAATGTACAGGCTCTTAAGAGATCTTCTAATGTCCGAATAGTCCTTTCTGTTTGACCATCAATCTTAGGGTGTTATACTAAACTAAGATAAAATTTTACTTCTTAAAGCGTTCTGAAAATCTTTCCAAAAATTTAAAAACAAAGCTAGGGTCTTTATTAGACTCTATACTAGTAGGTACTCCAGATAATCTAATTATTTCCTTTAAGTACAATTAAGCTAATTTTTCTAAAGAATACCTAATATTTATTGAAAGCAAAATGTACTAATTTAGTTAATCTATCTACAATTACTCAAATGGTATCAAAATTCCTATGTGTTCTAGGTAATCCTACCACAAAATCTATTGATATACTATTCCGTTTCCATATAGGTATCTCTAAAGGATGTAACAGATCAAAGGGTTTCTGATATTCAATCTTTGCTTTCTAACATGTTAAACATCTAGCCACATATTCTGCTACATCTCTCTTCATCCTAGACCACCAAAACATTCCCTTTAAATCTTTATATATTTTTGTTGTTCTAGGATGAATACTACGTTTACTTTTGTGTCCTTCCTCCAAAATTAATTCCTTAAATTCTTGATTATTAGGTACACAAATTCTATTTTTAAATCTAATAATTCCATCTGTTCCTACATTAAATTCTTTTACTTTATTTGTTCCTATTAATGCTTTCTTTTCTTGAATAAATATATCTACATCTTGTTTCTTCTTAATCTCTTCCAAAAATCATTAGTAATCCTTCCTAATTGAATTTTTTTATCTTTTTCTCTAACTGTACACAAATTCAAATCTCTAAATTATTGTATTAATTCTAATTCTTTAATCATCATAGTTGACATATGTACAATTTTCCTACTTAAAGCATCTGCTACTACATTAGCTTTTCCTGAATGATACATTAACTGAAAATCATAATCTTTAATAAACTCCATCCATCTTCTTTGTCTCCTTTCCATTTTTTTTTTTCCAAACAAATATTTTAAACTCTTATGATCACTATATACATCAAATCTTGATCCATATAAATAATATCTCCAAATCTTCAAAGCAAAAACTATAGTTGCTAACTCCAAATCATGAGTAGGATAATTTCTCTCATGTGATTTCAACCGCCTAGATGCATAAGCTACCACTTTCTTATTTTATATCAACACACATCTTAACCCTAGAGATGAAACATCACAGTATACCTCATAGGATTCATTTAGGTCGGGTAAAACTAAAACTAGTGAGGTAGTCAATTTATGTTTCAATTCTTCGAAAATTTTCTCACAACTCTCACTCCAAATAAAATTCTATTAAGGGTTCAGCTATCTTAGAAAATCCTTCAATCAATCTTCTATAATATCCATCAAATCTTAAGAACTACTAATCTCAGTTACTGTCTTAGGCCTTTCCCATTCTAAAACTGCTTCTACCTTAGAAAAATCTACACTTAGTTCATCTTTAGAAATTAAATGTCCTAAAATTTTCACTTCCTCCAACCAAAATTCACACTTAGACAATTTAGCATATAATTTTCTATCTTTTAAAATTTCTAATATTATTCTAAGATGATTTTCATGTTCTTCTTTATTTTTAGAATATATTAATATATCATCTGTAAATACTACTACAAAATGATCTAAGTATGGTCCAAACACCCTATTCATATAATCCAACACTGCTGGGCCATTAGTCACTCCAAATGGCATCACTTGATATTCATAATGTCCATATCTAGTCCTAAAAGCAGTCTTGGGTATATCCTCCTTTTTACTGTAATTTATTGGTACCCAGACCTTAAATCTATTTTAGAGAAAATTGTTGCTCCTCTAAGTTGGTCCATTAAATCATCTATTCTAGGTAAAGGATATTTATTCTTTATAGTTACTTTATTTAATTGTCTATAATCTATACATAACTTAGATCCTCCATCTTTCTTTTTAACTAATAATACTGAGGCTCACCATAGGGACACACTAGGCCTTACAAACTGTTTTTCTAATAATTCTTCCAATTGTTTCTTTAACTCGATTAATTTCAATAATGACATTCTATATGGTTGCATAGAAATTGGTCTAGTACCAGGCATCAAATCTATACTAAATTCTATTCTCTTTCAGGACGCAAACCAGAAACATCATCAGGAAAATTTCAGGATATTCATTTACAACTAGCACAGAGTCTATTTCAATTTTATCTCCTTAGTTCCAAGAGATGATAACATGTATTTTTGAATTTCACTTTTAAATAATATTTCCTTAGGTTGGATAGGCTTAAGTCTAGAAACATCAAGTTTAGGAAAAATTAAAGTTTTAGAAACACAATCTATTAGAATACGGTTGGCTGCTAACCAATCCATTCCTAATATCACATCAAGGTCAGTTAAAGGCAAACAAATCAAGTTCACAACAAATGATCTATCTCTGATGGTTATCACATAATGCAAACATATTTTAGAGGTTAGGATTGGGTTAGATGTAGGCACAGAAACAAGCAAGGTATAGGGCATGTTAAACATGATTAACATCCTCAAATTACTCCAATTCACTACTACCAATTTATTTATTTATTTATTTATTTTTTTATTTTTTTACTTGGGTTCAATATCCAACATCAAGACACACACCCTTAGGCCTTCCAATCACTTACTCTTTCAACTAAAAATATTCTTAGGACAACTTCTACTAACTTAGTATTTGGGTCCTATTCTACTTTCTTAATCAAGGTTTGACCAACAAGAATTCTCATATATATATACCTACCAACTAAGACCTACAACATGGATCCTTGATAACCTCAATTATACAAGTCTTAAATCATCACTTACACCATGGGAATGTAATTAAACATATTAAACCCGCAGGCTAATTTACTGCACCAGAAAAATGCACTATTTTGGTTCTAATTCATGTCTAAAACACAAAATTTCAAGTCCTAATAGTTAAGATATCAATCCTGTGACAAATTTATACTACGATACACTGTTTCAGCCTTCAAAACACATGAAAACATCCATTAGAACAATATGGCAATAACCATACTTTCAACATCTCATTATATTCCACACATCAAGGTACCTTCAAAACTTTGTTTTCTTTCTTTTATCAAACTCAACTATTATCCTATAAACTCAAATATTTGGACCTCTATTCTCAACCTTGATCTACGAACTCAGGTCTTTAGATCTCCTTTCTCAACTAACTCAAGATTATAAGTCTTAAATTCACAATATAAGTAACATGGAAAATAACCCAACTTGAACAATATTAAAATTTAGCATTAGGAGGGAAAAGTCATCTCGATTGAGTCCTGAGTGTGCACCCTCACAACTCTATCAAGATTTCCTTTCTTCCTTTCTGCCATCCCTTCCTTTCTTAGAATCTCAGCTATACTATTAGTTTCAACTCTAGGATTTATAACTAGCCTTCCTCTTCTCATTTCTACATGTCTTAAAATTTCAGATCTAGTTACTACCCTTTTTCCCATAATATTCTTAACAAACAAAACTTCTAATCAGGGTAACACAGCAAAACACCTAATAGACCCACTACTCGCAAGTCCTAGAGATGCATAACCAGAGCTCTGATACCACTAATGTAACCCCCTTTTTTTTTTATAAAACATAATTTAACTATTTAATTCATTTTATATATTTATTTCAAAGTTCTGATACGATCTCTTACAATCCAAAATATGTTCTGTAATTTACATCATTAAAATTTATATAAACACTGTTACAAAATAATTCTAACTACTACAAATTATTGTCTACCCAAAATAGTCCCATCCTATATGCTCTGGAATTTCTGCATCTTCATCATATAACTATATCTTCAAGCACCTGCAATTCACACTCCCCTAGAATCTGGGGACAGCATTACAGGATCAGGCATTTAATTTCTCATAGAATTAAAACAATTTCAAACAAATACATATCATAACAAATTAATTAGTTACACACATAATTAAATGCAGTATGATTTATGCAATGCAGTTTTTGACTCAAATTCGTTTTGACCCTGCTCCATGGAGACTTCCCCTTTGAGTGTTTAGTAAGAAACTGGCCTACCATTACGATCTGTAATTCAGCTATCAGCCCCTACTAAACGCGAATAAACTAAACAGAATTAGGAGATCAGGATACCCAGGAAGGCCACCACGACCGCATCTCTGTCCAGATTACAGCCACATATGGAATTGCCAATATCCTTATCCCCACAGACTATATAATCACAGATTATACGGTCCTGTTTAACAAATTCTACTCACCCCAAAAATCCTTTCTCAATCATTTTCATTTCACATGACTACCGCAGTCCCGGTTAGTCAACAATTCATTTCTCAATCAGTTTCATTTCACATGACTACCGCAGTCCCGGTTAGTCAACAAAAGTCATTTCTCATAGATCAACTCAATTCTCATGACTACCACAGTCCTGGTTAGTCAACATAATTCTTTCTCATTTGATACTTTTATAAATTCCCCAAAAAGACTCATGCTAATGAATTTTGTTCATGATCACAATCAAATAAATAATTTGTACACATTAACATACAAGGATACAAAGATTTAAGCAATTTACATTATAACATTAGTATTTTTAATAATTTCCGAAAATGCCCTCAATCTTTTTCCAAAATACCCAATGTGTCCCTACATGTAAAATGACCATTTTGCCCTTGGTTTTATAAAAATTTCCACATAATATCCCTTGCATTTAGGGCTGGCCGAATGGTCTACAAGCCATTCTCAACAATTCTTCCAAAGCTACAAACTCCAATTCCAACCAATTTCAATCAAATCACAAATTCAATCAAAATTCAACAAACCAAATTTCAACCATCACAACACATCAAAAATTCAATCAAACATCATTCCAATCCATGAATTACAATCACAAGCATCAAAAACACAAAACCCCTAAATCAATTTCAAGTTTTCATGATTCTAGGTCAAAATTTTAATCTAAGCCTACAACATGTTTTCTTCTAATTCCAAGGGTTCTAATTGAAATTAAATGCCTAGATCCTTACCTTAAACTCTTTAATTGAAGAAAAAGCCTTGAATTCCTTTCTCCCTCACTCCTTGGTCTTGTAGGAATTTTTGAGATTTTCTCCAATTCTTTCTCTACTAGCCGAATAAGCTTCGTGTTTTGGAAGTTTGGATGGTTTGGTTTCTTAATTTGGGATGAGATGATGAAGTTAAGATGAAATGAAGTCAAGAGCTGCAGCTGCTGGGTAAGGAAGCTCACGGTTCTGTTTTGGAGAGAAAAAATAGCTTTTGTGACTTTTTGCCTTTTTTCTTAAGTTATTTGCTTCATTAAACCAAGAATTAACCAAATTGGATGTTTCCTTCACATCCAGCAGCTCCTGCACGTCCAGCAGCCCCTATTGGCCAAGGGAGATCAGTTCTCCAAGCTTCCCCATCCACTTGGACAGCCAAAGGAGTGCAGCAAGTGACTTGCCTTCCAAAAGGTCAAAAGTCAACATTTGTAGGTAATTTAATGGAATTTTCTAGAATAATTTAGGGCTGTTAATTATCTTACAAACTAATTAGAATTTGAAGAAAATAACACCACCATTGGATTCCTCACTATCAAAAACCTTGGGGTAGTGTCTTACTTATCTCTTAATCCAAGCCTAATTAGCTTAATTTAGTGATCTTAGAAAAGCCTAAGTTGTCACTTTTTGATTGGTTAAGGTTCTAAATTAAATTTTTCTTGGTTAAACATTTTTAATAATTATTCTAAGTATATTAAAATTATTAGATAATTCTATAGATATCCTATGAATTTTCTCTAAATTTTCTGTCTTAGAATTTTACCGTAATAATTCCTCAAAGTTCTAACTTTCAGAAAATCCTAACAATTCTGAATAAGCATTTTAATTCTTTATCTGTATATATTTTTAATCTATATTCTATTACCTTTCTTTTAAGTTATAAATGAGTTCAAAATTCTATACTTGAAAATTTACCCTGGACAGCTGTCTGACATATCAGTCCAGTCAACTATCAATTTCAGCAAAAACGAAGACATTTAGAAATTCAGAAAAATCTTCTGAGTAGAACTGTATTAATTTCATTAAGAAAATATGTTCATAGAGTTTTATAAAATACAGTGCATAAGTGTTCATAATGTACATATATAAATGCGTACAAATAGTAAAATGAGGATGTTACACTCTCCAAGTAAACTTTTTTTTAATTTTTTATCAATTAATTTTTTATTCTTTATTGTATTCTACTTAAGTGTTTTTTTAATCTCAATTAACTATTATGCTAATTAACATAATAAAAGTATAATGTCTACTTAAGTATATGTTTTTTTAACTTTATTTTAAACTTGATTAAAAATATTTGAAGATATAGTATAAGATTAATAGTAGAATACTTAATGTGAAAAAAATGTAATAATTGAAAATAAAATATAATGAAAATGATTAATCTATAAACAAAAATCACAAGAGTTTAAATTTAATTAAAAAACTAAAATTATAACACCTTAAAATATATTTTATCCATAAAATAAAATTGAAATTTATATAAAAATATCATATAAATATGTCCATTTATGTCATTTTACATTTTTCAACTACTTCAACATATAGTTTTACCGAACACTTATGATTAATAAGCTAGCTTAACAGTTTTCAGCTAGCTTTTCAGCTTTCAGCTAACTTTTCAGCTTCCAGTTAGTTTTTCAGCTAGTTTTGCTTAACATAGCCTTTATCAATAGTTACATTTTAATTTATTGCCCTTCTGAATGTCTATACTTTATGTTATGTTCGGCAAAACTAGCTGAAAAGCTAGCTGGTAGCTGAAAGCTATTAAACTAGCTTATTAAATCATAAGTGTTCGGTAAAACTATTTATCAAAGTAGCTGAAAAATGTAAAATAATAAAAATGGACATATTTATATGATATGTTATGTTCGGCAAAACTAGCTGAAAAGCTAGCTGGTAGCTGAAAGCTATTAAGCTAACTTATTAAATCATAAGTGTTCGGTAAAACTATCTATTAAAGTAGCTGAAAAATGTAAAATAATAAAAATGGACATATTTATATGATATGTTATGTTCGGAAAAACTAGCTAAAAAGCTAGCTGGTAGCTGAAAGCTATTAAACTAGCTTATTAAATCATAAGTGTTCGGTAAAACTATCTATTAAAGTAGCTGAAAAATGTAAAATAATAAAAATGGACATATTTATATGATATTTTTATATAAATTTCAATTTTATTTTATGGATAAAAATATATTTTGAGGTGTTATAATTTTAGTTTTTAATTAATTTTAAAATCTTATAATTTTTTATTTATAGATAAATTATTTTCATTACATTTTTAGTTTCTATTATTTTATTTTTTCATATATAGTATTCTACTATTAATCTTATTACTATTAATCTTATTCTATATCTTAAAATATTTTTAATCAAGTTTAAAATAAAGTAAAATAACAAAACATACACTTAAGTAGACTACTTTTATTATGTAAATTAGCATAATAGTTAAAATAAATCGTCTAATATAAAATTATTCAAAAAATTATAGAAAAATAAAATAAATTTAACATTTATCATCATCAATTTCGTGAAGTATAATGTTGAAATAATAAATTAAATATTATAAAGAGTACAATGGTTAAAATAAATAGTGTAATATAAAAATATAAAATATAATAACAAAAATAAAATAAAGCTAATAACAATAAATAATAAAAAATTAATTGATAAAAACTAAATATAGTTTACTTGGAGAAAAAAAGGTGAATGAGCAAGAATGTTGGAGAAAGAAAAAAAAGAGAGAGACAGAGAGAGTGATGAGCACGGTGATACATGTGAATGAGTGATAAAACTCTGTTTTATTTAAAAAGGGTAGTAGGAAATTTAATAAATATTTTAAGGATAAAAATGGAATAAAATATAAAAAGTTAGAAGCTAGAAACTAGCATTTTAAAAAATGATACTTCAAGTAACGTTTCATAAAACACTAGAAGCTACTAAAAAGAGCTTGTTTACCGAACAGTCAAACAAGCTTTTTAGCTAGTAAAAAAACTACAAGTTACTTGAAATGGCTTCCCAATTAATGGATTTTTAATTTTTTTTTTATTGACTTGATTTTGACAGTTTTAAATTGCTAGAAATCATACTTTCAAATTTAAAATAGAAAATCAATTTTGGCGATCAAAAGCCACCACAAATTGCGAATCTCTTATTCTTCGTTTGACTCACACTTTGAAAAGGGACTCAAAAGAACAATTTGTGGATTCTAAGGACTAAAAAAAGTAACAATTTGGAAGCTGAAGTGGGAGAGGGAGGAGCGATGGTGGAGGTTGGGGTTTCACCATTTTAGGAAGTGGAAGGGAATTTTATATTTTTTTTATTTTTTTAAACACATGTATATATACACATACATACATACATACATATATATATATATATATATATATATATATATATAATCATATTATTTATTCAACATTTAAAAATAAAATAAAAAAATTAAATTATGCCAATCAACGTTAACAAATTAACGGTTAACCTTTAAAATTTGGATGGGGGACTAAAATAACTGATTTTGAAAAATTGAGGGACTAAATGTCTCAATTTTAAAATTAGGGAACTAAAATTGTGGATTGTAAAAAATAGAGGGACCAAAATTGCATTTTTGCCTTAAAAATTTAGAAAGGATTTAACTTATGTTTAATTTTTTTATTTTGTAATTTTGAAATGTGAAATGATAAAATAATTCAGTTATATTACAACTATATTGCAAATAAAATATTATTAATTTTATAATATTTATAGTTTATAAATAATACTTCATATAATTTAAAGTCTAAGAATTAATTAAATTAAATGCAAACTTTTGAAATCAAATATTATTTACCGACATGTTGATTAGAGTGGAATAGAGATTGAATCTCTTAAGCAAGGTCTTAGCTAGGTTTGAGTCTTATGATTGAAAGAGATCTTGCTAAAGTAAATAGATATTGATAAATTATTATTTTAATCATTAATAGACAATTTATATTTCATTAGTAAGTACTTATGTAAGATGAGTTGTTATAGATTTTTAGTAATACTAAAAATCTATAACAACTCATCTTACATAAGTACTTACTAATGAAATATAAATTGTCTATTAGAGATTAAAATAATATTATCTATGACCCATGAAAAGAAAATGTACTAAGTTAAAAAATTTGTCAAAATATTTCAATCAGTTTTTCGTGATGGATTTATAACGATATTATGTGTCGTGAGTATATTAAAAATAACAGAAAAAATAAAATTAAATGGTGAGGATAGAGAGTAACTCTTTTGGAGATATTCTTGGAATAACTTTATCCTTCCTCATGTTTTATAAATATTTATATATTTTGCATATCATTTCAATATTATGTAAATATTAGAACAATATAATATAATTGTAATACACGTGCATGAACTTGATAATTTTATTTTCAAATTATTTAAAAGTTGATATAAAATAAATATTTTACATTGATTTCAATTATTAAAATATTATATATTTTGTGTTATATTGCACACTTGAGTTTCATATTCATTGTGTATGTATGATATAATATTTACACAAATTTAAATGACTTTTCATTTTCATATTATATAAATACTAAAACTATATATTATATACTCCCTCCGTCCCAAATTGATTGGTGTTTAAGCAGGGGCAGAGCCAGAAATTTGGCTCAAGGGGGGCCAAGAAAAAATATTATTTAATAAATAAAATTTAAATTGTTACATGTATAAAATATACAAAAAAGGCTTTAATATATTATATATATCTAATATTTTTTATAAATAAAAATAAATATAACTATATTGAGTAGAAAAATAATATATCTTTGATTCTTTATATAAAAAAGTTCTCCCATTCTAATTATAGAAACATAGATTCATTTTAAATGTATTAATTGTATATTATTTTATACTCTTAATTTATTATGAAGTTTATTAATAAGATACTCAATCATTTCACAAGTAAATGCATTCATTGATTTATTAATATTTTTTTGACTGGATATTAACATTTTAAGTCACACTTATTTGTGAAAAAAAATATTCTTTGAACTACGAATAATGTTATTAAATATAACTTCTACTTAAACTATTTAATTTCATGGCATTATTAATTAAAATTAACTAACTTAATTAGTTTTATTGGTTTTGATAAATTAGTTGCAGTAAAAAAAGTAGTTATTTATTTCTTATATATATGAATATAGGTAATATATGAGAAAAGAAATAAATTAGATTGATAAAATAATTTTGGATAATTATATGTGGACATCTCAACATCACAAATACTTCACTAAAATCTATATTTTTTTCTTTATCTCTTTTTCTATCACATAATGTTACTTATCATACCTATATTTTTTTTCTCTCTTCCCTCTTTTTCTCCCTATGTGTTAACTATATAGTAATTTCATGTATTATTTTTCAAATATTTTTTTTTTATAAATTTTAAGGGGCCATAAAATTATTTTTATAATAATTTATACACATTTCAAAAATCTTTGGGGGGGGGGGGGGGGGGGGGGGGCGGGGAAGGCCCCTGCCAGTCCCTCCCTCCGCCCCTGTGTTTAAGGTTTTTCACACAGATTACAAAAAAGTAAGTATTTCAATACAATAGTATTTATTAGGGATTTTTTTTTACTAAAATATCATTATTCTCTTTTTTATTTTCAATAAATGTATTATTAAGTCTTTCGTAATAACAATATTTGAGGACAAAATTTGAATAAATGTTTTAATATCTCATTGAAAACTGAAAACATCAATTAATATGAAATTTTTTTCAATGTTAAAACATTGATCAATTTGGGACGGAGGAAGTATCACAATTAATATTTTTATATTTTATACTGGCCTCACTTTTAGTCTCAGATAAATATTGTATAATTAATTTAAAGAAATTACCATTAAATATAAAATCGGTAAAATATATAATTAAAATTTCTATATATTTTAATATAAAATATTTCCTTAAGAATATAAAAATATATCATAATTTTAAATATAAAATAAAGATTAACATACACTTAAAGGTATCTAAACCACGGTATTTCCAAATCATCCACGTGTCTTTCATTGCTATAATAGAAAAGACGTTATGTTAATTTTAATAGCCTTATGATTTGGAGGTTATAAAAAAATTAAAACTAATTTAATTATGACGATGGGAAAAAGAGGCACTTCATGCCTCATTGTTTCTCTATACTTTTTTATTTGAAAAAAAAAAAGAGATAAAGGAAGTTAAAGAAACAGAGTAATGGGTCATGGAGTCGTGGATGAGGAAGTTACGATATCAGATTTATGGGTGATTGCACTATCAGTTGAAGGGGCAAAGGATTCTAAAAAAAAAAGAAAAAAAAATAGAGACAAAAGATTAATTGTTACGTAATATATTAACATGGTTAAATGGTCTTAAAAAAGTGGAGACCAAAAGGTGGTTATTGGAAGTGGTATCCCATTTATATAATGGTATAGATATTATTGATAAGTACTTTAAAATTATACAATTATGTTAAATACTAGAAAAAAGAGTTTTATCGCACATAATGATCTTAAGCAAGATTGTCTCCTGTGAATGATATTTGTGGTCTATACTATAAAAATATTAAAACTAATTTAATTTTTGATATTATTGTTAAAGTAATTTTAACTTATTTTGCAATAAAAATATATTTAATAAATTTATTTTAAACATAAAAATATATTATTAATTTTAAATAATAATGTATTTTATTTGATATTGAGCATATTATTATATTAAATATTTCAAGAATATAAAATTTTATAAATAAAAAATATAAAATAGTAATATGATAAAATTATAAATAATATAAATATAGGCTTAACTATTCATTTGGTCCCTTAATTATTTAGGAATGTTCATTTAGATCCCTCAATTTTTGAAAAGTTCAATTAGGTCCCTTAATTTTTAAAAATGCATCAATGTTACACTTTCCGTCTAATTGAAGCTAACGGTGTTAAATTACAAGTTCCGGCAGTTTAGTGGCGACTAAACAATGCTACAAAGTTTTTGGCGATAAAAAACCACTAGAAAATGTGAGTTCAAAATTTTGAAGAAAATTGATTATGATACCAGATTACAATAAGAGATTACACTATCAGATTAAAATCTAAATCAAAACCACATATTACAATATCAAATTCAAATCAAAACACCCAATTCCAATCTCATATTCAAATTTAAATCACAATCCCAAATCAAAATGCCAAAACCCAATTTCATATTCAAATAAAAATCCCAAATAAGAATCCCAAATCCCAAATTTAGATTCAAATAAAAATCCCCAATCAGAACCCTAACCCCCAAATGATGCAGATCTGTTTGCGAGAAAGAGGGAAAGGGGAAGAGAGAAGTAGAACCACAAATCCCAAATTAGAACCCTAACCCCCAAATTTGCAAGAAAGAGGGAAAAGGGAAGAGAGAAGTAGAAAGAGGCATTGCTATTGCGCATCGTGACGTCAGCCTTCTGCTCGTCTATGAGTGACCCCGTCGCGAGTGGAGACAACGACCTGATGAAGGGCGAGTACGACATGACAACGATGGGGTTGAGCGAGACACTGTTCGAGCACGACCAGATCTGCGAGGAGAACGAAACCAACAACGATTGCGACAAAGGTGGCCCCATGGAGAGCTTCTTGGACCTCTTGTACATGGTGTTCACGATGAATTGGAAGATGGAGACAGCGTTGACGCCGGGAGAAAGGGGTTGCATGCCTTCCATGGCGATCCGATCTAGGTTTTCGACGATAACCAAAAGCCACTCTTCTTCTTGAGAACCAGACTTTTGCCCCTGTGTCACGTTGCCTACCTCCGTCAATCTAATTAACGGAGCTGACGGAAAAGGGCCTAATTGTAGTGTTTTTAATAATTAGAGGATCTAATTGAACTTTTTTAATAATTGGAGGACATAATTGAACTTTTTAACAATTGAGGGACTTAATTGAACATTCCTAAATAATTGAGGGACCAAATGAATAATTAAGCCTATAAATATATAAAAAGTATAAAATAGTACATGCTAAAAATTAATAATAATAAAAAGGACCAAATTTTCTTATGTAGATAATAGAAAAGAAAAAAAAGAAACAAAAAAAGAAAATGAAAAAAAACACACAAAAATGTAAAAAAAAAAAAAAGTAAGAGAAAAAAGCTAGAAAGAAAGGGAAGTTTTGAAGGGAATTTTTTTTATGAGAGTGGCATGTGTCTAGGTGAGGGTTCTCTTTTCTTTTAGATAGATAAATTTAGATACATAAATAGTTGTATTAGGGGTGTTCACAGGTTGGGTTGGGCTGGTGATAGCTCCTTGGCAAGTGAACCAAATCGTACAAGTAATATCTTGGTAAGTCCAAGTATCGTATCCACAGAGACTTGTTCAATATTTGACTATTTGCATAAGGCACTTACTAGAACAACAAATAAGTAATAAATATGCAATGGAATGGATTTAAAGTCGGAATAAAGCACTAAAAATCTAAGCTTGACAATTAAATCAACTAGAAACTGTTTTTGAAATTTTCTCAAGCAAGTAAAATGCGAAAAATAGAGAGTTGACGACAATAATACGAGATGTTGGGGTTTGGCTTCGTTAACCACTCACCCATGCATACAAAAGCCACTAATCAAGTTCATTATTCAAATGTTATCATCAACTCACAAAAATGTTTAAACCCTAATTCCTTAGAGTGAAAACCTAAGTCTTTTGACCAACCTATCAATTCCTTGCATAAATCAACCAAGATACTTGAGAGAAGAACAAGAGTTTAAGGATGACTAATGGGTTTTGCTCTATTCCTAGCAACAAACCCCATTAGGTGCTCTTCTCCATTTCTAGGTTTAAAAACATTTTCCAATAGGATTCAAACCACAAAATCAAGCAAAGGGTGATCAAGCCAAAGCAAGCATTAAGAGAAGGAGAAAGCACATAACATGAATAATAAACTTTAATTAAAAACTTATAGAGTATACATGAGTTTTTGGTCAACTACATCAAACCCCAACAAGGGTGAAATTAGCTACACATAGACATGTGCAGCAGCAAAAATGAAGAAGAAAGGAAGAAACTTGAAGTAGAAGCCATGGGAACCCAAAGGAAGCTCTCCAAGTGCCACTCCAAGCCAAGAGAGGGTCTGCAACGTGTATGAATGCCAAATGACCACTTTTCCCTCATAAATATCTTTGTTTTCGCACCACTTAAGCCACATCAGCACCCTCATGCCCAGCCTCAAGTCTTCCCACGCTCAGCTTCAGAAAAGGCATCAGGGGTGCAACTTGAAGGTCCTCACGCCCAGCCTCAGCATTCTTACGCCCAGCCTCAGGTTGATAGCAAGCAAAGGGAGATTTCTTCATTCTCAGGCCCAGCCTCAAGTTTCTCAAGCCCGACCTCAGCAAGATAAAAGGAAGATGTTGGCTTTTGGCTTTCAAAATATGCTTCCAAAGATGTTGGCTTGAACTTCCAATGACTCATGCTCCAAATTCTTTAATTCTTCTTCTATTCCTACAACAAAATATCAAAAGCTAGTAAAACTCCTAAAGGATTAGCAATATTAACACTACTTCTAAATAATAGTTAGATTAGCCTAAAATTGATTAAAATAAAGTTCTAAGTCATGAAAAATGTAAGATAAATGCTAAGATATGTAAGCATATAAAGCATGTTTGGCTAAACCCGTTACCCGACTCGATCAAAATCCTACAGGTTGGATTGGGTCGGGTTTGTGCAATTTTATTGTGAAATTCGAACCAAACCAACTTGTTCACAAACGGGTTGGGTTGGGTTGGGTTGGGTTAATAGGGTTTAAACTTTTAAAAAAATATTTTTTATTTTGTAACAACTATAATTTTTTAGAACAACAATTTATTTTTGTCTAGAGCTTTGCAAATATATAATGACTACATACCCTTCAAAGAGACCAAATTGTAACAATATTTAATTAATAAAATGAATGGTTTCAATGCTAATACAATATTTTATTTTAGACAGAAATAAACTACTATATTAGCATGAGAAAACATAAACAAAATCAAGACAAAAAATAAAAACAACTAAAAAATAAATATAATACATGTGCGGTTAAAAATTAGCAGAAAAAACCATGGTGTTTAGTATTTCTTAATTAATAATAATATATATATAATAAATTTAATTTCATGCTATGAGTCAGGTTACGGGTTCAAAATACAAAACCCGTTACCCGACCTGTACACTGACAGGTTTGAACGGGGTTGGATCGGATTTGACCCGAACCCTCCAAAAATCCGAACCGAACTAATTGATTCAGTTTGGGTCGGTTTGGGTTCACGAGTTACCCGTACCCGTGAACACCCCTAACTTGTATAGGATGCTCCTTATTTAGAAGCTAACTCTATTTATTTTTCTTATGCAAAATAAATAACTCTATTCATTGTTTTTCATTACAACTCATAGCTAGTGTAAGGTGGCGATGGGTTTGATTGGCCTAACTGCTTCAGCAATTGGTCAATGGTTGGTTGGGTCTATCCCTGGTGAAATTGGTTACATACTCTCCTACCAGAACAACATTATAGAGCTTGAAACCGAGCTTAAGAGGCTCAAGGATACTGAAGCTGGTGTGCAACTCCTTGTTGTTGATGCTAAAAAGAATGGAGAAAAAGATTTTGGATCTTGTATTGAACTGGCAGAAGGAAGCAATTGACACTGTGATAAAGGGCTAGAATGGTACATGAAGAGCTTAAAGTGGAGCCAAATCATAGGATAGAAGTTTATGTAATTTGGGCCTAATTTTGGCTTTTGTTGAGCTTTTTATGTACCATTCTAGTCCTCTATCATTCTATGATTTGGCTCCACTTTAAGCTCTTCATGTACCATTCTAGTCCTCTATCATTCTGCTAATGATGCAAAGAAACTTATTGAAAGTGAAGCACGATATTGTCTGGGACAATGTCCCAATATGTGGACAAGAAATTGGCTTAGCAGGAGATTTGAAGAAATGACACAAAAGATTTCTAAAATCAAAGATAATGGAAAATTTGATAGAATTTCCTATAGTGTTGCACTTGAAATCACAACTACACCGTTTTGTAGAGGTTATGAAGCACTGGTCTCCAGAACATCAGTGCTGGATGAGATGAAGGAAATTTTAAAGGATACTAAAATGTACATGATTGGGGTGCATGGGATGGGTGGCGTGGGTAAAACTACATTTGTTAATGAGTTAGCTTGGCAAGTAAAAAAAGATGGCTCATTTGGTGTTGTGGCTATTGCCGACATAATCAATTCTCCATATGTGAAAAAAATTCAAGGCCAAATTTCTGATGCATTGAATTGAAAACTTGAAAAAGAGACAGAAAGAGGAAGAGCAGTAGAACTGCATCAAAGGATAAAACAGGAGGAAAGAGAGTTCTTATTATTTTAGATGACATTTGGAGTGAACTTGATCTGACTGAAGTGGGAATTCCTTTTGGTAATGAGCACAGTGGCTGCAAATTAGTGATGACTTCTAGATATCATGATGTGCTGAAGAAGATGAACACTCAAAAAAAATTTGTTCTCAAAGCTTTACAAGAGGATGATAGTTGGATTTTGTTCCAGAAGAAGGCAAGTGATGTTATTAAAGAATTCAATATAAAACCAATTGCAGAAAAAGTGGCCAAATGTTGTGCTAGTTTGCCCCTTTTGATAGTTACTATGGCAAAAGGTTTGCAGAAAAAGGATGTCACTGCTTGGAGAGATGCCCTATTCAACTAGAGAGATTTGATCATGAAGAGTTGCATAAGAAAGTCTCCCCTACTTTGGAGTTGAGTTTTAATTGTTTAGGAGATGAACTAAATTCACTATTCTTAATCATTAGTTCATTTGGCCTCGATTATATCCACACTGGAGAATTATTTTCATGTTGATGGGGGTTAGGCTTTTATAAGCACATGGACACATTGACAAAGGCAAGAAATAGACATTACAAATTAATAAATGACCTTAGGGCCTTTTCCTTGTTGCTTGAAGCCGATGCTGAACCTGAATAGGTTAAAATGCATGATGTTGTGTGTGATGTGGCTAAATTAATTGCTTCTAGGTTTCATCCGAATTATGCAGTCCAGAAGTACACTGAAATGAAAGAGTGGCCCATGGTTGATCAGCTTCAAAAGTTCCATTATATTATCATTCCCGAGAAGTTAGAGTGTCCAGAGTTCAAGCTACTTGTACTTGAAAATTATGGTGGTGACCATTTGAAAGCCCCTGACAACTTTTTGTTTGGGATGAGAGCAATGAGGACTTTGGAATTATATGGAATGATGTTTACCTGATGAAAACCCGTTTCCGGATCTCAAATTCAGCATCAACGGAAATTACGGAAACTCAAAAGGTGAAGAAAATTTAAAGCGGAAAGACAAGAAATGGAAAGAACAACGCCACAATCCCTAGGGATTGATAAGTTGAGGAGGATTCGCCACTTTGAATATGGAAATTCAAAGATAAGAATCATAAAAGTGCATTCAAGAACCTAGAGAGAAGGCTTATGGGAAGCCTATGTAAGGAAAGGGATGAAACCCAAAGGGAGAACATTTTCCATTCTAGGTGCTTAGTAGAAGGGAAAGTTTGTTCTCTAATCATTGATGGGGGAAGTTGCACAAATGTTGCTAGTACTAGGTTGGTAGAAAAGCTTGGGCTTAAAACCACCCCTCACCCTAAACCTTACAAATTGCAATGGTTGAGTGAGAATGGAGAGTTAATTGTTGATAAACAAGTTTTGCTCATATTCTCCATTGGTAAATATGTTGATGAGGTTTTGTGTGATGTTGTCCCTATGGAGGCCGGTCACATTTTGCTTGGTAGACCTTGGCAATATGATAGGGAAGTTGTACATAAAGGTTTGTCCAATGAATTCACTTTTGTACATAAGGGGCGTAAGGTGATTCTTTCACCTTTGTCTCCAAGAGAGGTATGTGAAGATCAAATCAAAATGAGGCTAAAAAGAGAGCAAGAGAGAAAAGTGAAAGAAGGAAAAGAGAAAATTGGAGAGAAAAGCCAAAGAGAAAAAGAGAGTAAAAAGAGTAGCCAAAAAGAAAAAGAGAGTAGAAAGAGTGAGAAGAAAGAAAAACATGAACAAAGATGTAAAAAGAAAGGTAGTGAAGAAAAAGTTGAGAGAAAAGAAAGTTTGTTCATTCAAGAAAAAGATATAAAGAGAGTGATGCTAGCTAGACAATCCTTATATTTGCTTTTGCCTAACCATTTGTGTTTGTCTTCTAGTGAAATTGTTTTGCCTCTAGGTGTGGAAAAATTGTTGAAGGAATTTGAGGATGTTTTTCCCAAAGACATTCCTCATGGATTACCTCCTCTAAGAGGGATTGAGCATCAAATTGATCTTATTCCGGGAGCTTCTTTACCCAATAGACCAACATATAGAAGCAATCCGGAGGAAACAAAAGAGATCCAAAGACAAGTGGAGGATTTAATGGAGAAGGGATGGGTGAGGGAGAGCTTGAGCCCTTGTGCTATGCCCATCATTTTGGTGCCAAAGAAGGATGGAACTTGGAGAATATGCACCGACTGTAGAGCCATCAACAACATTACTGTGAGGTATAGGCATCCTATTGCTAGACTTGATGATTTATTAGATGAGTTGCATGGTTCTAATTATTTCTCTAAAATTGATTTGAAGAGTGGTTACCACCAGATTCGAATGAAAGAAGGTGATGAGTGGAAAACCGCTTTCAAAACAAAATTTGGGTTGTATGAGTGGTTGGTTATGCCTTTTGGCCTAACCAATGCACCTAGCACTTTCATGAGATTAATGAATCATGTGTTGAGACATTTCATTGGCAAGTTTGTGGTTGTCTATTTTGATGATATTTTGATATATAGCAAGACAATTGATGACCATTTGTTGCATATTCAAAGAGTGTTGGAAGTGCTTAGAAAGGAAAGTTTGTATGCTCATAGGGACAAATGCACATTTTGCACTAATCAAGTAGTGTTCCTTGGCTATGTTGTGAGTTCTAAAGGTGTGCAAGTTGATGAGGGAAAGGTCAAAGCTATTAGAGATTGGCCAACACCTAAAAATGTGAGTGAAGTAAGGAGTTTTCATGGGTTGGCTAGTTTCTATAGGAGATTTGTAAAGGATTTTAGCACACTAGCTTCCCCTTTAAATGAAATTGTAAAGAAAAATGTGGGGTTTAAATGGGGAAGTGAACAAGAGGAAGCTTTTAATAGCTTGAAAGAGAAACTAACACATGCTCCTATTCTTGCTTTGCCTAATTTTTCCAAATCTTTTGAAATTGAATGTGATGCATCTAATGTGGGAATAGGTGGTGTGTTGTTACAAGAGGGGCATCCCATTGCTTATTTTAGTGAAAAATTGAAGGGTGCTCATTTGAATTATTCCACGTATGACAAAGAATTGTATGCACTTGTTAGAGTTTTGCACACTTGGCAACATTATCTTTTACCTAAGGAGTTTGTGATACATAGTGATCATGAATCCCTTAAGCATTTGAAGGGCCAAGGCAAACTGAACAAGAGACATGCAAAATGGGTTGAATTTTTGGAACAATTTCCTTATGTGATCAAGCATAAGCAAGGCAAGTCTAATGTGGTAGCCGATGCTCTTTCTAGGAGGTATTCTTTACTCTCCATGCTTGAAACTAAGATGCTTGGGTTTGATCACATGAAGGAGTTGTATGCTTGTGATGATGACTTCTCTAGTTTGTATAAATTGTGTGAGAAAGTTGCTCACAATGGATTCTTTAGGCATAATGGATTTCTATTTAAAGATAAAAGATTGTGTGTGCCTAAGAGTTCTTTGCGTGAGTTGTTGATTAGAGAAGCTCATGAGGGTGGTTTGATGGGTCATTTTGGGGTTGTTAAGACATTGGACATCTTGCATGAACATTTCTTTTGGCCACATATGAAGCATGATGTGCATAAATTTTGTGATAGGTGTTTAGTGTGTAAAAAGGCCAAATCTAAGGTCATGCATCATGGTTTATATACCCCATTACCTATTCCTAACTCTCCTTGGATTGACATTTCTATGGATTTTGTGCTTGGTCTCCCAAGATCCAAGAAGGGGAAGGATTCTATTTTTGTTGTGGTTGATAGGTTCTCAAAGATGGCTCATTTCATTCCTTGCCATAAAGTGGATGATGCTTGTGTGGTAGCGAACTTGTTCTTCAAAGAAGTGGTGCGCCTTCATGGACTACCAAGAAGCATTGTGTCGGATAGGGATTCAAAGTTCTTAAGCCACTTTTGGAAGACATTGTGGAGTAAGCTTGGCACTAAGCTTCTTTTCTCTACTACTTGTCATCCTCAAACGGATGGGCAAACCGAGGTGGTGAATAGAACTTTATCTCAACTTCTTAGATGCTTGGTAGGAAAGAATTTGAAATCTTGGGAAGATTGTTTGCCTCACATTGAATTTGCCTATAATAGGGTTGTGAACTCTACTACTTCTTTTTCTCCTTTTGAGATTGTTTATGGATTTAACCCTTTGTCCCCTCTTGATTTGTTGCCATTACCTAATACTTCTTCTATGTTGAATAGGGATGGGCTTTCTAAAGCTGCTTTTGTTAAGAGTTTGCATGAAAAGGTCAAGGCACACATTGAGAAGAAGGTGGAACAATATGCTAAATATGCCAACAAAGGGAGAAAGAAGATGGTGTTTCAACCCGGAGATTGGGTTTGGGTTCATTTGAGGAAGGATAGGTTTCCTTTAAAACGGAAATCTAAACTTCAAGATAGAGGAGATGGTCCTTTTAAAGTGTTGAAGCGCATAAATGATAATGCTTATCAAATTGATTTACCTCTTGATTATGGTGTGAGTACTAGTTTTAATGTTAGTGATTTGTCTCCTTGTGATGTAGGTACTTGTGATCCAAATTTGGGGACAAATTCTTCTCAAGAAGGAGGGAATGATGGAGGACCACCTATGGAAGAGCTTGAAGTGATGGGCCCTTTGACTAGATCAAGGTCCAAGAAGCTTGAAGAGGAACTCAAGAGAAAGCTCAACACACTTGGGGAACATGGAGTGGACGGCTTGGACTTGAAGTGGCTTAATTTGAGCCAAATAATAGAATAGGATATTATGTGTCATTTTTAGTTGGACTTTGTTTTAGTTTTATGGGCTGTTCTAAACTATGACTTATTGGGCCTATTTCCTTTTTAGTGTTTTATTTTAGGCCCATGGTATAAATAGCCTAGCTTTGACTTGGAGAAGGCTAAGACTCATTTTGTAAGAAATTGACACTTTGTGTGTGAGAACTCTCTCTAGGTTCTTGAATGCACTTTTATGATTCTTATCTTGAGTTGCTAAATTCAAGTGGCGAATCCTCCTTTCAACTTATCAATTCACCTTGAATTGTGGCGTTGTTCTTCATCCCTAATCTTTTCCATTTTTAATTTTTGATTCAATTTTGTGTTTCCAATTTTCTGAAAATTGATGCTGAAATTTTGGATCCATGTGAGGGGTTCTATCATTACCCCTTCCCTACCTCCTTCACTCCATTCTTGCAATAACTAACTTCTGTCCATGTGGCATAACTAACTTCTATCCATTTAATAAATTATGCCACATGGGCATAAATTAGTTTTGTGGCATAACAAACTTTAGAAGTTAGTTATTTGCAATAACTAACTTCTACCCATGTGGTATAACTAACTTCTGCCCATTTATGCTACATGGGCATAAATTAGTTATGTGACATAACTAACTTCAGAAGTTAGTTATTTTCAACAACTAACTTCTGCCCATGGGGCATAACAAATACTGCCCAAGAAATTAATTATGTCACATGGGCATAAGTTAGTTATGTGGCATAACTAACTTTAGAGTTAGTTATTTGCAATAACTAACTTCTACCCATGTGGCATAAGTAACTTCTGCCCATAAAATTAAGTATGCCACATGGGAATGTATTAGTTATATGGCATAACTAACTTCCAGCTCCATCTCCCATAATAAAATTAATTGTGGAATGTATTAGACCTTAGCCAAGGTCATGCATATCAACTCACGGCGTACCAAACCGTAACTCCCGCTCCATCTCCCATCAAGCCTTCCGCCTAACTTGGTTACACCAAGTCACGTAACTAAAACGCACTCTCGGAATACATCCGCAGAGACTATCCATCTTTCAAGGCTCATTCTCATCTATATATATAACATATCTCTACCTCAACAGGTAGAGATTCATCATCATAGCCATAGAGATACGATAAAACATATCAATCATAAATTTAGAGATATCTCTGGTCTCAACTTCTCTAAGCACCAACATAGTATATCAGCACATCTATCTTACAGACAGATATAAACAATGTTATCAGAGTACAATCATCATAATACATTAGATCCACAATATTACACATGTTCCATCATATCAAGTTATCTTATCGTATTTTAAGTATTTGATGTAAGGATTTATGTAATATCACAAAGTACTTAAACTAGACATTAGATACTTAATTTTTAATTTCACTAATGATTAATTTAACAATTAACTAATGTTTAACTGATCTATAATTCTATTAAAATTTTATCAAAAGCTTAAATTTATTTATTTTATCTTTTCTTTTGTCTAATTTCTTAAAATTGTTAAAAAGAAACAACTTTCTAACTTCTTATAAAATATTTCTTGTATAAGTATAAATAGATTTTAATATTGGAAAATTCTTTTATGATATGGAAGATCATATTAGACTGTAGCCATGGTGCACACTCAAAGTTTTTCCATAGTCTAAGTTCAAAAATTAAAAGTAAGAAAATCCCTTTTTTTTTTTTTTATGTGGAAGGTCAAATGGAATTGCAACCACAAAGCATACTTTAGATTTTCTCTATTAATTTTAAAAACTTGATTTATTTAAAGAAATACTTTTTCTTTTTCTTTTTTTTAATAACACGATCTTTATAATTTGCCATAAATTAAAGTTTTCTATTTAAACTAATGTGACCGAATATATGTAATGGTCAAAACACATAAAAAAATGAATCTTTAAATTCTCCAAGTACTAAATCGTAAATTTAATCTTATCATAAAAACTAATTATTTTGAATATATATATATATATATATATATATATATATATATATATATATATATATATATAGTACTAACTTGATTAATATTAAGATCAAATAAATTGATAAAAACTTCCCTTTGTCTTTATATGAAAACCGACATTATCCTACAACGTAAAACCAATTTTGTTACTTCCTTTTATTTTATAATTGGTGAATATAATAAAATTTAAGAGGGCAAAACAAAAATATTGTTTCCTCTCATTAATGGGTGACCGAGAACCCTTCTGGAAAGAATGGGGAGATTTTTTTTTTATACATTTTGTAAATGAGTTTTAAATCTTTAAATTAAAATCCAAAGTTTATTGATTAATCTTTAACCTTTTTTTTCACTAAAAGAAATCGTGAAGTAATTTAGAAGAAGTTAAATCAAGTTTTATTTATTTATTTGAGTAAATTACACAGGCCCCAGAGATTTGACTTAATTACACCCGACACCTCTCCATTTTTTGTCCCTACAAAAACACTCCTAATTGTTGAGTGATTGTAACATTAACCCCCCTTAAGCATTAACCACGTTTGAATACTTATTATGTCATGTGAGTGACAGGTGAGTTTTAAAGAATTTTTTTTACCTAAACAACCCTCATCTTCCTCGTTTCATTGTGAGCACATTTAGTGAAAAAGAAAAAAAAAATCACGTTTTGCTTGCACCTTCATTGCAGCAATTCTTTTCCAGGAACATGAAAAAATGTTGAACCAAACTAGCACACCATTATTTCACTCCTACCCTGCAAAGTGCCAACACCCCCAACAATTCTCCTCTTCCTCCCATGTCAACACCCACAACAGAACAAAGTTCATAGTCCCCATCCAATTAACAACAAATTTGCATAAATGAAGAAGAAGGCAAAATCAATAAGATTTGCACAATTGAGGAAAAATAACGGTGGCGTGGGCACTAGCGATACCGTCGAGGGTGAGTGAATGTTGAGGGAACCCAACAACTTTAATTGGTGCATCCTTATGCATAAAAAATCATAATGCTCGGAGCACTTTTCAGTTTTGAGGTTCGTGGTGCCCTGTGGTCCATTTTTGGTGCCCGTGGTGCATTTCGGCCCATGGTGCAATTTTCGTACCAAAATAAGAGTTTTGGATTTTGGTGCCCTGTGATCCTTGGTGCATCCTTATGCATTAAAAACCATAATACTCGAAGCAGTTTCAGTTTTGAGGTCTGTTGTGTCACATGGTCAATTTTTTATGCCCGTGGTGCATTTTCGGCCCATGGTGCAAATTTCGTGCCAAGATAAGACTTTTGCGTTTTGGTGCCCCATGATCCTTTGTGCATCCTTATCCATAAAAAAACATAATGCTCGGAGCACTTTTTAATTTTGATGTCCGTGGTGTCCCGTGGTTCATTTTTGGTGGTCATGGTGAATTTTCGGCCAATGATGCAATTTTTGTGACAAAATAAGGGGGGTGTATTCAAATAGGATTCTAAGGGATTTTAAAAGACTTTTTTTTTTTATAAAAAAATCTTGTGGTATTCAATCAAGATTTTTAAATGACAAAAATAAATCTTGTGGTATTCGATTAAGATTATTAGGATTTTTTAAGGAGTGCAATAAAACTTGTTAGAATTCAATTAAGATTTTTTACAACTTATAAAAAGTCTTTTGGTATTCATACAAATTTCAATGGATTTTCTTTTAGGATGGATTTCATGAGACTTTTTAGTAGAAAATATAAATACTACACCCATCAAACAATCCCACCTGGTGCCCCGTTATCCTTGGTGCATCCTTATGCATAAAAAAGCTTAATGCTCAGAGCACTATTCAATTTTGAGGTTCAGGGTGCCTTGTGGTCCATTTTTGGTGCCCGTGGTGCATTTTCGATCCATGGTGCAATTTTCGTCCCAAAATAAGACTTTTGGGTTTTGATGCCCCGTGATCCATGGTGCATCCTTATGCATAAAAAAGCATAATGCTCAGAGCAATTTTCAATTTTGAGGTCCGAGGTGCCCCATGGTCCATTTTTGATGCCATTGGTGCATTTTCAGCCAATGGTGCAAATTTCGTGCCAAAATAAGACTTTTGGGTTTTGGTGCCTCATGCTCCTTGGTGCATCCTTATGCATAATAAACCATAATGCTTGGAGCACTTTTCAGTTTTAAGGTCCGTGGTGTCCCGTGGTCCATTCTTGGTGCCCGTGGTGCATTTTCGGCCCATGGTGCAATTTTCGTACCAAAATAAAGACTTTCGAATTTTGGTGCCCCGTGATCCTTGATGCATCCCTATGCATAAAAAATATAATGCTCAGAGCACTTTTTAGTTTTGAGGTCCCTGGTGCACCGTGGTCCATTTTTGGTGCTCGTCATGTATTTTCGGCCCATGGTGCAATTTTTGAACCAAAATAAAGACTTTGGGTTTTCGTGCCCCGTAATCCATGGTGCATCCTTATGCATAAAAAACCATAATGCTCGGAGCACTTTTCAGTTTTGAGGTTCGTGGTGTCCTGGGGACCATTTTTGGTGCCTATGATGCATTTTCGCCCATGGTGCAATTTTTGTGCAAAAGTGAATTTTGGGTTTTGTGCCTCATGATCCTTGGTGTATCCTTATGCATAAAAAAGCATAATGCTCGAAGCACTTTTCAGTTTTGAAGTCCGTGGTACCCCGTGGTGCATTTTCGGCCAACGGTGCAATTTTCATGCCAAAATAAGACCTTTGGATTTTGGTGCCTCGTGACCCTTAGTGCATCCCTATGCATAAAAAACCATAATGCTCAGAGTACTTTTCAATTTTGAGGTTTGTGGTTCCCCGTGGTCCATTTTTGGTGCCCAAGGTGCATTTTCGGCCCATGGTACAATTTTCGTGTCAAAATAAGACTTTTGGATTTTGGTGCCCCGTGATCCTTTGTGCATCCTTATGCATAAAAAATTCATAATGCTCGGAGTACTTTTCAGTTTTGAGGTCTGGGACGCCCCGAGGTCCATTTTTAGTGCCCATGGTGCATTTTCGCCCATGGTGCAATTTTCGTGCTAAAAGTGACTTTTGGGTTTTGTGCCCCATGATCCTTGGTGCATCCTAATGCCTAAAGAATCATAATGCTAGGAGCACTTTTCAGTTTTGATGTCCGTGGTGCCCCATGGTCCATTTTTGGTGCCCATGGTGTAGTTTAGGCCAATGGTGCAATTTTCGTGTCAAAATAAGACTTTTGGGTTTTGGTGCACTGTGATCCTAGGTGCATCCTTATGCATAAAAAACCATAATGTTTGGAGCACTTTTCAGTTTTGAGATCTGCGGTGCCCCGTGCTCCGATTTTGGTGCCCGTGGTGCATTTTCGGCACATGGTGCAATTTTCATGCCAAAATAAAACATTTGGATTTTGGTGCCCCGTGATCCTTGGTGCATCCTTATGCATAAAAAAGCATAATGGTCAGAGCACTTTTCAATTTTGAGGTCTGGGGTGTCCCATGGTCCATTTTTTATGCCATTGGTGCATTTTTGGCCCATGGTACAATTTTGGTGCCAAAATAAGACTTTTGGATTTTGGTGCCCCGTGTTCCTTAGTGCATCCTTATGCATAAAAAACCATAATCCTTGGAGCAATTTTCAGTTTGAGATTCGTGGTGCCCCGTGGTCCATTTTTTGTGCCCGTGGTGCATTATCGGCCCATGCTGCAATTTTCGTACCAAAATAAAGACTTTTGAATTTTGGTGCCTCGTGATCCTTGGTGCATCCTTATGCATAAAAACCCATAATGCTTATAGCACTTTTCAGTTTTGAGGTCCGTGGTGCCCCATGGTCCATTTTTGGTGCCCCTGGTGCATTGTTGGCCGTGGTGGAATTTTCGTGCAAAAATAAGACTTTTGGGTTTTGGTTCCCCGTGATCCTTGGTGCATCCTTATGCATAAAAAACCATAATGTTCGGAGCACTTTTCAATTTTGAGGTTTGTGGTGCCCCGTGGTGCATTTCCGTCCCATGGTGCAATTTTCGTGCAAAAAGAAGACTTTTGTGTTATGGTACCCTGTGATCCTTGGAGCATCCTTATCGATAAAAAACCATAAAACTCGGACAACTTTTCAATTTTGAGGTATGTAGTTCCCCGTGGTCCATTTTCGGAGCCCGTGGTGCATTTTCTGCCCATGGTGCAACTTTCGTGCCAAAATAAGACTTTTGGAGTTTGGTGTCCCGTGATTCTTGGTGCATCCATATGCTTGAAAAACCATAATGCTCCAGCACTTTTCTATTTTGAGGTCCGTGGTTCCCAGTGGTTCATTTTAGGTGCATGTGGTGCATTTTCGGCCGTGGTGTAATTTTCGTGCAAAAATTGACTTTTGGGTTTTGGTGCCCCATGATCCTTGGGGCATCCTTATGCATAAAAAACTATAATGGTCGGAGCAATTTTCAGTTTTGAGGTTCGTGGTGCCCCGTGGACTATTTTTGGCACCAGTGGTGCATTTTCAGCCCATGGTGCAATTTTCCTGGCAAAATAAGAAATTTGGGTTTTTGTGCCCCGTCATCCTAGGAGCATCATTATTCATAGAAAACCATAATGCTCGGAGCACTTTTCAATTTTGAGGTTTGTGGTGCCCCGTGGTGCATTTCCGTCCCATGGTGCAATTTTCGTGCAAAAAGAAGACTTTTGTGTTATGGTACCCCGTGATCCTTGGTGCATCCTTATCGATAAAAAACCATAAAACTCGTACCACTTTTCAATTTTGAGGTCTATCGTTCCCCGTAGTCTATTTTCGAATCCCGTGGTGCATTTTCTGCCCATGGTGCAACTTTCGTGCCAAAATAAGACTTTTGGGTTTTGGTGTCCCATAATTCTTGGTGCATCCTTATGCTTGACAAACCATAATGCTCGGAGCACTTTTCAGTTTTGAGGTCCGTGGTTCCCAGTGGTTCATTTTAGGTGCATGTGGTTCATTTTCGGCCGTGGTGTAATTTTCGTGCCAAAATTGACTTTTGGGTTTTGGTGCCTCATGATCCTTGGGGCATCCTTATGCATAAAAAACTACAATGCTCGGAGCACTTTTTAGTTTTGAGGTCCGTGGTGTCCCGTGGACTATTTTTTGCACCAGTGGTGCATTTTCAGCCCATGGTACAATTTTTCTGGCAAAATAAGAAATTTAGGTTTTTGTGCCACGTCATCCTAGGAGCATCATTATGCATAGAAAATCATAAAGCTCGGAGTACTTTTCAGTTTTGAGGTCTGTGGTGCCCTATGGTCCATTTTTGGTGCCCATGGTGCATTTCCGGCCTATGCTGCAATTTACGTATGAAAATATGACTTTTGGGTTTTGGTGCCCAGGGATCCTTGGTGCATCCTTAGTCATAAAAAATCATAATTCTCGGAGCACTTTTCAGTTTTGAGGTCCATGGTGCCCTGTGGTCCATTTCTGGTGCTCGTGGTGCATTTTCAGCCAATGTGCAATTTTCGTGCCAAGAGTGACTTTTTGGCTTTCGTGTCTTGTGATCCGTGGTGCATCATTATGCATAAATAACCATAATGGTCGGAGCACTTTTCAATTTTGAGGTTTGTGGTGTATTTTCGGCCCATGGTGCAATTTTCGTACCAAAATAAGACTTTTGGATTTTGGTTCCCCGAGATCCTTAGTGTATCCTTATTCATAAAAAATCATAATTCTTGGAGCACTTCTCAGTTTTGAGGTCCGTTGTGCCCCGTGGACTATTTTCAACGCCCGTGGTGCATTTTCGGCCCATGATGCAATTTTCGTGCCAAAATAAGACTTTTGGGTTTTGGTGCCTCGTGATCCTTGGTGCATCCTTTTGCATAAAAAACCATAATGCTCAGACCACTTTTCATTTTTGAGGTCCGTGGTTCCCAGTTATTCATTTTAGGTGCCTGTGGTGCATTTTCGGCCATGGGGTAATTTTCGTGCCAAAATTGACTTTTGGGTTTTGGTTCCTTGTTATCCTTTGGGCATCCTTATGCATAAAAAATCATAAGGCTCGGAGCACTTTTCAGTTTTGAGGTATGTGGGGCCCCGTGGTCCATTTTTGGTGTGGTTGGTGCATTTTCGGCCCATGGTGCAATTTTTGTACCAAAGTAAGACTTTTGGGTTTTGCTGTACCGTGATCCTTGGGACATCCTTATGCATAAAAAATCATAATGCTTGGAGCACTTTTCAGTTTTGAGGTCTGTGGTGTCCCGAGGCCCATTTTTGGTGGCCATGGTGCATTTTCGGCCCATGGTACAATTTTCGTGCCAAAATTAGACTTTTGGGTTTTGGTGCCCCGTGATGATTGGTGATTCCATATGCATAAAAAATCATAATGCCTGGAGCACTTTTTAGTGTTGAGGTCCGTGGTGCCCCATGGTCCATTTTTTGTGCCCCTAGTGCTTTGTCGGCCGTGGTGGAATTTTCGTGCCAAAATAAGACTTTTGGGTTTTGGTTCCCCGTGATCCTTGGTGCATCCTTATGCATAAAAAACCATAATGCTCGGAGCACTTTTCAATTTTGAGGTTTGTGATGCCCCGTGGTGCATTTCCGTCCCATGGTGCAATTTTCGTGCAAAAAGAAGACTTTTGTGTTATGGTACCCCGTGATCCTTGGAGCACCCTTATCGATAAAAAACCATAAAACTCGGACCACTTTTCAATTTTGAGGTCTGTCGTTCCCTGTGGTCCATTTTCGGAGCCCGTGGTGCATTTCCTGCCCATGGTGCAACTTTCGTGCCAAAATAAGACTTTTGGGTTTTGGTGTCCCGTGATTCTTGGTGCATCCTTATGCTTGACAAACTATAATGCTCGGAGCACTTTTCAGTTTTGAGGTCCGTGGTTCCCAGTGGTTCATTTTAAGTGCATGTGGTTCATTTCGGCCGTGGTGTAATTTTCGTGCCAAAATTGACTTTTGGGTTTTGGTGCCCCATGATCCTTGGGGCATCCTTATGCATAAAAAACTATAATGCTCAGAGCACTTTTTAGTTTTGAGGTCCGTGGTGCCCTGTGGACTATTTTTTGCACCAGTGGTGCATTTTCAGCCCATGGTGCAATTTTCCTGGCAAGATAAGAAATTTGGGTTTTTGTGCCCCGTCATCCTAGGAGCATTATTATGCATGGAAAATCATAATGCTCGGAGTACTTTTCAGTTTTGAAGTCTGTGGTGCCCTATGGTACATTTTTGGTACCTATGGTGCATTTTCGGCTTATGGTGCAATTTTCGTGCCAAAATTAGACTTTTGGATTTTGGTACCCCATGATGATTGGTGCATCCATATGCATAAAAAACTATAATGCCTGGAGAACTTTTCAGTTTTGAGGTCTGTGGTGCCCGATGGTCCATTTTTGGTGCCCCTGGTGCATTGTCAGCCGTGGTGGAATTTTCGTGCCAAAATAAGACTTTTAGGTTTTGGTGCCCCGTGATGCTTGTTGAATCCATATGCATAAAAAACAATAACGCTCAGAACTCTTTTCAGTATTGAGGTCCCTGGTGCCCCATGGTCCATTTTTTGTGCTCGTGGTGCATTTTCAGCCCATGATGAAATATTCGTGCCAAAATAAGACTTTTGGGTTTTGGTGCATCGTGATCCTTAGTGCACACTTATGCACAAAAAACCATAATGGTCCGAGCACTTTTCAGTTTTGAGGTCCGTGGTGCCCCGTGGACCAGTTTTGCTGCTCGTGGTGCATTTTCGACCCATTGTGCAAATTTCGTGCCAAAATAAGACTTCTGGGATTTGGTGCCCCGTGATCCTTGGTACATCCTTACACATTATAAAGCAAAATGCTTGGTGTACTTTTCATTTTGAGGTCTGTGGTGCTCCATGGTCCATTTTTTGTGCTTGTGGTGCATTTTCGGCCCATGCTACAATTTTCGTGCCAAAATAAGACTTTTAGATTTTGGTGCCCCATGATCCTCGGTGCGTCCTTATAAATAACAAACCATAATGCTTGTAGCACTTTTCAGTTTTGAGGTCTGTAGTGCCCCGTGGTCCATTTTTGGTGCGGTTGGTGCATTTTCTGCCCATGGTGCAATTTTCGTGCCAAAGTAAGACTTTTGAGTTTTGCTGCCCTGTGATCCTTGGGGCATCCTTATGCATAAAAAACTATAATGCGCGGAGCACTTTTAGTTTTGAGGTATGTGGTGCTCCGAGGTCCATTTTTCGTGCCCATGGTACATTTTCAGCCATGCTGCAATTTTCGTGTCAAAAGTGACTTTTGGGTTTTGGTGCCCCATGATCCTTGGGGCATCCTTATGCATAAAAAAATCATAATGCTCAGAGCACTTTTCAGTTTTGCCGTCCGTGGTGCCTCGTTTACTATTTTTGGCACTCATGGTGCATTTTCGGCCATGGTGTAATTTTCGTGCTAAAATTGACTTTTGGGTTTTAATGCCCCCATGATCCTTGGGGAATCCTTATGCATAAAAAACCATAACGCTTGGAGCACTTTTCAGTTTTGAGGTCTGTGGTGCCCCGTGGACTATTGTTGGCACCAGCGGTGCATTTTCGGCCCTTGGTGCAATTTTCGTGGCAAAATAAGAAACTTGGGTTTTCATGCCCCGTCATCCTTGGAGCATCGTTATGCATAGAAAGCCATAATTCTCATGGTACTTTTCAGTTTTGAGGTCCGTGGTGCGAAGTGGTCCATTTCTAATGCCCGTGGTGCATTTCGGCTTATGGTACAATTTTCGTGCCAAAATAAGACTTCTGGGATTTGGTGCCACGTGATCCATGGTGCATCCTTATGCATAAATAACCATAATGGTCGGAGCACTTTTCAATTTTGAGGTTCGTGTTGCCCGTGGTGCATTTTTGGCCCATGGTACAATTTTCGTGCCAAAATAAGACTTTTGGATTTTGGTTCCCCGGGATCCTTGGTGCATCCTTATTCATAAAAAACCATAATGCTAGGAGCACTTCTCAGTTTTGAGGTCCGTGGTGCCCCGTGGACTATTTTTTGCACCCGTGGTGCATTTTCGACCAATGGTGCAATTTTCGAGCCAAAATAACACTTTTGGGTTTTGGTTCCCCGTAATCCTTAGTCCATCCTTATGCATAAAAAATCATAATGCTCGAAACACCTTTCAGTTTTGAGGTCTGTGGTTCCTAGTGGTTAATTTTAGGTGCCTGTGGTGCATTTTCGGCCATGGTGTAGTTTTCGAGCCAAAATTGACTTTTGGGTTTTGGTGCCCCGTGATCCTTGGTGTATATTTATGCATAACAAATCATGATGCTCAGAGCACTTTTCAGTTTTGAGGTCCGTGGTGCCCCGTGGTTCTTTTTTTGTGCTCGTGGTGCATTTTCGGCCTATGCTGCAATTTTCGTGCCAAAATAATACTTTTTGGTGCCCCGTGATCCTTGGTGCGTCATTATTAAGCTCGGAGCACTTTTCAGTTTTGAAGTCTGTCGTGCCCCGTCATCCATTTTTGGTGCGGTTGGTGCATTTTTGGCCCATGGTGCAATTTTCGTGCCAAAAGTGACTTTTGGGCTTGGTGCCCCATGATCCTTGGGGCATTATTATGCATAAAAAACCATAATGCTTGGAGAACTTTTCAATTTTGAGGTCATTGGTGCCCCGTGGACTATTTTTGGCACCTGTGGTGCATTTGCGGCCCATAATGCAATTTTCGTGGCAAAATAAGAATTTTGGGTTTTTGTGCCCCCTCATCCTTGGAGCATCCTTATGCATCATAATGCTCGGAGTACTTTTCGGATCAATTATTCAGCATTTCAATGGGTAAAAATTTAAAGATAAAATTTGGGAACAAAAAGGAAAAGCGGATTGAGGTATAGAAGATGGAAAGAACGACGCCACAATCCCTAAGGATTGATAAGTCAAGGAAGATTCGCCACTTTGAATACGGAAATTCAAAGATAAGAATCGAGAGCAGTTCCTAAGAACCTAGAGAGTTTCCTCTCACAAAAGCTTCAAGGCTTATTTCCAATGAGAGTCAAAACTCCTTACCAAGTTAACATTGGGCCTATTTATAATATGAACCTAAAAGGCTTACCAAGGCCCATTACTTAAAGCCCAAACAACTAAAAAGGCCCAAATTAAAAATAAACATCATTAAAAACATAAAAAGCTCCACAAAAGCCCAATTTAGGCCCAAATTACATAAACTTCTATTCTAAGATTTGGCTCCACTTTAAGCTCTTCATGTACCATTCTAGTCCTCTATCATTCCCTCCTTCTTGAAGGAAATTCGACCTCGAATTTAGAGCCAAGGTACCTACATCATAAAAACAACACAAAACAACATGTTTTAGTTTTGAGAAAATATTAAAAAACAAAATCCTATTTCTATTGAGACTTGGATTCCTTAAAAAGGAAAATCTCTTATTATCTATGTGCTTATATATCAATCCTCCCGGATCAAATACAAGCCTAAAGAAACCATCAATTAACACTAAAATGAAATGCTTAATCACAAATTTCAAAGACAAGTCAATCCAATGAAAATTATGAGCAAACAATGACATTTTCAAACCAAGAATGGAAAATTTAGATTTATCCATTTTATGCACAATCCATCTATCAAGACACTTGAGTGTACCATACATTACTAAACTCTCACTATGAGTTGCTCCAATTAATGAATCATGAAATGAACATTTAGGCACACAAAATGCAGCATCTTTATGCCTATAGAAATCATCATTTTCAATTTTCCCATAAACAACACACATAGAGGAAGACTCAACATGATCATACAAGTCCAAATGATGTGCATTAATATCAAATTTCAAGAACTTGGCATCATCACCTAAAACAATATCATGCATACCAAAAGCAACATTCAATTCACAAACATTTTGGGTTAACACATGGCACACATAAATTAAATCACAAGGTTTAGAGATGGTGTAAGTCAAAATTTTCTTCTCTCTATGGTTGCATTGGTCCTCATATGTCTCCACTTCTTCTCCAAATTATCTTGCCCATTGATCCTTGATGTACAATTCTTCTCTAGGCATCAAAACAAAAGAATTATGGTAAGGTGCACAATCAAATTTACAAGAAGAATTAAATTCACAATCCAATTTAGGAGAAGGAATTAGAGTTTTGCACTCCCCCTTTGAGGACTCCTTTTCAATTTCTTTCACAAGAGAGACATCACTTTCAAACAAAGTTTTGCATTCATCCTTTTGAAGCTCTTCAAATTCCTTGAGCAAAAAATCATCACAAACAAGGAAAGGATTAGAATGAAAACAAGAACAATCATATTCCTCTTTATCTTTTGCTCTCTCTTTTTCACTCTCTTTTTCAGTTATTTTCTTTTCTCTCATCTCTTTTTCTTTTAACTCATTTTCTTTTGCTCTCATCTCTTTCTCTTTTATTTCTTTTTCTTTCACCTCTTTTCTCTGTTGTTCTATTTTCTTTCTCAACTTAATTTGATCCTCACTTGCTTCCTTAGATGAAAGTGATGCAAGTTTGACCTTATGTCCTTCATGTGTAAAAGAAATCTTGTGGGTCTTTCCATGGTGCTTCACTTTTCTTTCAATTTGCCAAGGTTTACCTAACAAGATATGACATGTTTCTATGGGAGCTACATCACACAACACAACATCTTTATATGTTCCAATGGTAAAGGGCACCAACACTTGTTGGTCTACAACCAACTCACCTTCACATGGCAATTTCAAGCAATAAGGTGTAGGGTGTGGGGTGGTTTGAAAATTAAGTTTGCTAACCAACCTAGTGCTAGCCACATTAATACAACTATCCCCATCAATAATCAAAGAACACACATTCCCTAGAACCAAGCATCTAGTATGAAATATGTTCTCCTTTTGAATTTCATCCCTACCCTCACATTGAATTTCCAACAACCTCTTACACATAATTAATTCTCTATCTAGAGGTTTGGTACCACATGCACTATGATGATCACTAGAGATATTAGATGAACAAGTATAAGATAACTCACTCGTGACAACTTCATTTTCCTTCAAGACCTTGGTTTTCATGTTTGGACAATGCAATGCAATATGGCCTTTACCCAAGCATTTAAAACATTTAATTGTACCACTCTTAGAAGTAGAAGAAGTGCTAGGGTTAGGAACATGTTTACCACTTGGAGACTTTGAAGCTTGTTGCTTAGGTGAGGAAGATCCCTCCTTCTTGGACTTGTCCTTACCACTAGAAGAGTCATAGTGATAGGTCTTCTTGTAGGAATGCTTCCTCTCAAGTTGTCTCTCCACTTTGTTGGCTTGGTGCACTAGATCCTCCAAGCTCTCATAGTGTTGTAACTTCACTATGTATTGAATGTCTCTATTAAGCCCACGTAAGAACCTTGCTATGGCGGTTTTAGGTTCTTGTGCATTGGCTCTCCTCATAGTCATTTTCATCTCTTTGTAGTATTCATCAACACTCTTGCTACCTTGTGTGAGACTTTGTAGCTTATCATAAGCATCTCTCTCATAGGAAGGTGGTAAGAATGTCTTCCTCATCAAATCCTTCATTTCTTGCCAAGTTGCTATCTTAGGCATCCTTATCCTCTCTCTTCCATCCTCCTTATACTTCCACCATGCAAGTGCACTCCCTACAAACTTCAAGGTAACCTTCCTAATTTTCTTCTCCTCACTATACTCATGGCATGAAAAGACTTGGTCAACTTTCATCTCCCACTCAATGTATGCTTCCGGATCATTCTTCCCTTGAAAACTAGGAATTTTAAGTTTCTCCTCTTCCATACTATCCTTTATTTTATTTTCTCCCTCATTATCTCCTCCATGTCTCCTAAGCCTCCTTTCTCCTTCATCTTCCTCATAACCTCCATCACTTCTATGATAAGAAGAACAATACATACCTACACAAAAATGATTAGCACAAATAATAGAAATATGGACCTCACCACTCACTAAGTGTTTCACTCAAATCCACTCGTGTTTCTCTCTTTTGAAGGCTTTTTCTATAATGTGCACACTTGCCTTTTTCCACTCAAACTCCTCTTTAGTCCTTAAGAAGCACTTTCAATCACAAATCAAGAATTTGTATTCAAAGTGAAAGATGTAACAAATCCAAACTCAACTCAAGAGTCCAAAATAAGAAAACTCTAAGACAAAACCAAGGAAATTTAGAAGACAAGCAATAAAAGCTAAAAGAAATGAAAGGACAACTCAAAATAGAATGTCAAGGAAAGACAAGACTAGAAGACACAGGAATAAGAGCAACACAAACTAAGAAACTCAATTTTTCAGCTTTTTGAAGAACTAGTGTATTCAAGAGAGCTAAAATGGCATAAAAGTGTATGAAAAAGAAAGAATTAAGCAAAGGTGTAGAAGGACTTCTTATAGGGCAGATTTTTTTCTTTCCAATGGTATAATTTTTTTTTTGACTATTTTTTTTACACTTTGGCCCTAAACTTTTCATAATTGCACTTGGGCCCCTAAACTTTTTCTTTTTGCACTTTTGCCCCAATATTTTTTTTTTATCTTTAAGTCCTTTTCTTTTGCTAACAAGCCCTCAAACTTTTTAATATTTATGAAAAACACCCAAACTCACTTAATTCAAATTTTTATGGATCAAACACAAGGGTTTGCCAAAGACTCTCAAGAACACACATGAACACTATGAATGTTCTTCCCCAAATTCAAATTTCAGAATTTCAATCTGCAGATTTTGACTCAAATTAAACACAAGGCAATCTCAAAAATATGGATTCAAACAATAAAAATCACAAATCAATGAACAGTACCGAATCGATGAACAGTAAAGCGTTCGTGAACAGTACCGCACCCATGAACAGCGCCACGATCGGAACAGTATCGCCAATGAACAGTGCCCGCTCTATGAATAGTGCACGTCGGAACAGTATCGATGATCAAACAGTGCCGATCGGTGAACAGTATGCAATGAACAGTGCGCGATCTATGAACAGTGCGCGATTAGAACAGTATCACCGATGAACAGTGCACGATCGGTGAACAGTGCGGGTGTTGAACAGTTGCGATCGGAACAGTGTCGCCGATAAACAGTGACGCTATCGGGGAACAGTGTCGCGATCGGTGAACAGTGTCGCCGGTGAACAGTACCGTGGTGAACAGTTCCGAATTGATGCTAAATCCAGCTCTGATTACCAAATGATGAAAACCCCTTTTTGGATCTCAAATTCAGCATCAACGGAAATTACAAAAACTCAAAAGGGGAAGAAAATATAAAGCGGAAAGACAAGAAATGGAAAGAACAACGCCACAATCCCTAAAGATTGATAAGTTGAGGAGGATTCGCCACTTTGAATATGGAAATTCAAAGATAAGAATCAAGGATAGTTCCTAAGAACCTAGAGAGTTTTCCTCTCACAAAAGCATCAAAGCTTCATTCCAAATGAGAGTCAAAACTCCTTACCAAGTTAACATTGGGCCTATTTATAATATGAACCTAAAAGGCTTACCAAGGCCCATTACTAAAAGCCCAAACAACTAAAAAGGCCCAAATTAAAAATAAACATCATTAAAAACATAAAAAGCTCCACAAAAGCCCAATTTAGGCCCAAATTACATAAACTTCTATTCTAAGATTTGGCTCCACTTTAAGCTCTTCATGTACCATTCTAGTCCTCTATCAGGTTTTGAGGTTCATGGTGCTCAGTGGTCCATTTTACGTGCCCATGGTCCATTTTCGGCCATGGTGCAATTTTCGTGCCAAAAGAGACTTTTAGGTTTTGGTGCCACGTGATCCTTGGGACATCATCATGCATAAAAAAAAATAAAGCTCTAAGCACTTTTCAGTTTTGAGGTCCGTGGTGCCCAGTGGACTATTTTTTAGGCCCGTGGTGCATTTTCGGCCCATAGTGCAATTTTCGTGCCAAAATAAGACTTTTGAGTTTTGGTTCCCCGGAATCCATGGTGCATCCTTATGCATAAAAAAATCATAATGCTCGGAGCACTTTTCAGCTTTGAGGTCCGTGGTGCCCCGCGGTCCATTTTTGTTGCCCGTGGTGCATTGTCAGCCCATGGGGCAATTTTTGTCCCAAAATAAGACTTTTGGATTTTGGTACCACGTGATCGATGGTGAATCCTTATGCGTAAAAAACCATAATGCTCGGAGCACTGTTCAGTTTTGAGGTCCGTGGTGCCCAACGGTTCATTTTAGGTGCCTGTGGTGCATTTTCGGCCATGGTGTAATTTTCGTGCCAAAATTGACATTTTGGTTTTGGTTCCCCGTTATCCTTGGGGCATTCTTATGCATAAAAAACCATAATGCTCGGAGCACTTTTCAGTTTTGAGGCCTGTGGTGCCTCGTGGTCCATTTTGCGCGGTTGGTTCATTTTCGGCCCATTGTGCAATTTTCGTGCCAAAATAATTCTTTTGGGTATTGTACCCTATGATCCTTGGGGCATCCTTATGCATAAAAAAACCATAATGCTTAGAGCACTTTTCAATTTTGAGGTCTGTGGTGTCTCGAGGTCCATTTTTTGTGCCCGTGGTGCATTTTTGGCCAATGGTGGAATTTTTGTGCCAAAATTGACATTTGGTTTTTGGTTCCCTGTTATCCTTGGGGCATCCCTATGCATAAAAAATCATAATGCTCGAAGCACTTTTCTATTTTGAGGTTGGTGGTGCCCTACAGTCCATTTTTGGTGCCCGTGGTGCATTTTCGTCCCATGGTGCAATTTTCGTGCCAAAATAAGACTTTTGGATTTTGGTACCCCGTGATCCTCAGAGCATCCTTATACATAAAAAACCATAATGCTCAGAGCTCTTTTCAGTTTTGAGGTACGTGGTGCTCAGTGGAACATTTTAGGTGCCCGTGGTGCATTTTCGGCCATGGTGCAATTTTCGTGACAAAAGTGACTTTTGGGTATTGGTGCCCCATGATCCTTCGGGCATCCTTATGCATAAAAAACCATAATGCTCGGAGCACTTTTTAGTTTTGCGGTCCGTGGTGCCCGGTCGACTATTTTTGGCGCCCGTGGTGCATTTTCAGCCCATGATGCAATTTTCGTACCAAAATAAGACTTTTGGAATTGGTTCCCCCAAGATCCTTGGTGCATCCTTATTCATAAAAACCCATAATGCTTGGAGAACTTTTCAGTTTTGAGGTCCGTGGTGCCCCGTGGGCTATTTTTGGCATCCGTGGTGAATTTACGGCCCATTGTTCATTTTTGTCCATGGGGTAATTTCGTGCCAAAATTGACTTTTGGGTTTTGGTTCCTCGTTATTCTTCAGGCATCCTTATGCATAAAAATTCATAAGGCTCGGAGCACTTTTCAGTTTTGAGGTTTGTGGTGCCTCGTGGTCCATTTTGTGCGGTTGGTGCATTTTCGCTCACAGTGCAATTTTAGTGCCAAAATAAGACTTTTTGGTTTTGTTCCCACATGATCCTTGGGGCATCCTTATGCATAAAAAAGCATAATACTCGGAGCTCTTTTCAATTTTGAGGTCTGTGGTGCCCCGAGGTCTATTTTTGGTGCCCGTGGTGCATTTTTTGCCAATGGTGCAATTTTCGTGCCAAAATAACACTTTTGGGTTTTGGTTCCCTGTGATCCTTGGTGCATCCTTATGCATAAAAAATCATAATGCTTGATGCATTTTTCAGTTTTGAGGTTTGTGGTGCCTCGTGGACTATTTTTTGGGCCTGTGGTGCATTTTCGGCCCATGGTACAATTTTCGTGCCAAAATAAGACTTTGGGATTTTGGTTCCCCGTGTTCCTTGGTGCATCCTTATTCATAAAAAACCATAATGCTTGAAATACTTTTCAGTTTTGAGGCCGGTGGTGCCCTGTGGACTATTTTTGGCGCCCGTGGTTCATTTTCGGCCCATGGTGCAATTTTCGTGCCAAAATAAAGCTTTTGAGTTTTGGTGTCCCGTGATCCTTGGTTCATCCTTATGTATAAAAAATCATAATGCTCGTAGCACTTTTCTATTTTGAGGTTCGTGGTGCCTCATGGTCCATTTTTTGTTCCCTTGGTGCATTTTCGGCCCATTGTGAAATTTTCGTGCCAAAATAAGACTTTTGGGTTTTGTTGCCCAGTGATCCTTGGTGTAACACCCTGAAAATTTCAATCTAGTAAGTAGGAACGCAGGAGATTTAATTAGAATTAACGGGAATCTAATTATTTGTTTTAAATAAGAAAAAGATAGATTTTGAGTAATTAAAATATATTTAGTAATTAACTGAGTAAATAAGAAAAATGATGAAAAATAAAATAATAAAATTATTTCTTTTTGTCCAGTACAAAGATTTTTAGGATAATATATATATATATATATATAATATTCTCGGTAATTAAAATCTATGTGATTATTTCAATGAAATTAATTACTTGTGATAAAAGTTTCTCTGTGGGTAACTCTTTGTAATGAATTCTCTAGAATTAATTATCTGTAGTTACCTTTCTGTTCCACTTGTCTGTGATTAAAATTCCTTGTAACTGAATTGTCTGTGAGATTTCTTGTGGTTAAATTGTCTGTATTATCTTATTTAATTATTAGGTTGCAGTGTGGTTGATTTCTTGAGATGCCTGCTAGTAATTAATTGAACTATGATTAATTACTAGTTGTAAATATTTAAAATTTCTATCGCTAAGTACTAATTAATTAATTGATTTCAAATTGTTTTAATTATTTTAATTATGTTAAATGCTAGTAACTTGCACACCAAGTTATCTCTTATAAAGTTTATCTGTAAACAATTACTTTACAGAGAAAATTTTATTCGAGCAACTAGAAAAGCTTTCATTACAAGAAGTTTTATAAAATTAATTAGATGTTTGAAATTAAGTTTTAAAAGTTTATATCACATTTTATTACGATTACACTGTGTAAATTAAACTCAGTACCTAAAACTACCAAATCACTCACCCAAACCACCCAAAAACCTACTCACTCTCTAACCTCTCTCCTCTCTGTCTTTTAACAATTGGACGATACCTGCAATCTTTCGTGTTTACATGTTCCTTGTAAAACTTAAGTTAGTATACCTCCATCTTTGCAAAAAGACTTCAAAGCTTTTAATTAACATGTTATTCAAGCCCCCTTCTAGTGTGACTCTTACACTTCAGTCCACTTTCTACTATCAGTCTGATAGGGACTTCCCTTTTGTTGTAGAGCTATCATATTCAACCTTCTTCTTCTCCAAGCTTATTCTAGTTTTCGTGCAAGAACCAGAGATGCCATTGTTCCATACAGACCTCCCATCTCAGATGAAGAAGTCTATGATCTGTATGCTGAACTTTAGGCAACCAGAAAAGGTTTGCATCAAGCTTTGGAAGACATGAAAGCTCTAGAGTCTAAGCTCAAGAATGGATCAACATTGATGCCTTCTTTAGAGGACGCCACCGCAGACGCACTCCCACTCCACCAGGATCCCTTATGGTACTCTCATTAGACTCTGACTCAGACACCTCTGATTCTTATGGTCCAATTCCTGGGGAACCAGGTTTTGCTGATCGCCATGCAAAAAGGGGAGAAGGGAAGAGTAAAAAGAAAGCATGAAGATAGGGATGCATCTAAGAGGGAGCTACTCCATATGAAGGGGAAAACATCATCTGAGGGGGGAGCTGAAGCTGACTAAGAAAAAGGGAGAGTATTTTTTTAATTTATCTTTCATCTGTAAAAACACATCATCTTGATGTGAAAACCCTTCTATATGACAAGTTGTTTGATTGCTCATCAAACCTGAGTCTTCTTTTCTCTCTGTTTAAATTCTATTTTCATAGTTAATGTTATAAGTAGCTCTGATACATCTTTTTACAATATTTGCTTGGCATCATCAAAAAGGGGGAGATTGTTGAGTCATAAGATGAATCAGGACCCTCAATAATTTTGATTTTATGCAAAATAAATATTAAGTAAAAAGATTGCGTCTTATAAATGCCAATAGACGAAAACATTGTATCTGCGTCTGTAAGATACAGATGATACGTAGATAGACACTTTAGTCTGAAGAAGCATTTAAAGGCATAGTAAATGCACCATTGTTTTGTAATCTATTTTGCAGGGAATGTTCATAGAACATCCTCTTAGGATCTGTTGAAGTGCATAAAGGGGAACAGAAAGAAGAGTCAAAGTATCGGAAGTTCCCCTCACCTCAAAAGACGCGCTATAGCTAGCAATGAGTATTTGTCAAAGCAAGTGATGTGACCACTGCAACAGAAGGATATGGAGTATATCTCAAGAAAGATAAGCAGAATGCTTTATCAGCTCAAAATGACTAGTTGGTGACAAGCATTTGATGCTTGCATTAAATGCCCTTCAACCACTTTCCTTCATACGCTAGTCAGGAGAAAGAAAGAAGACCGTTTAGAGACAACGGTTACTTCCTCAGCAAGTCTATATATAGAGAAGATTTGAAGTGCTGACACACAACACACGAACAAAATTCATAATTCAAGCATTCTTTCAAGCATTCATTCTTTCTCTTGTAAATTCTATTTGTAAAGCTCTCAAACAACTTTGTGTATCCTGAGAGAAAAAGACTTCGATCTTAACCTTGCATATCCATCTGTAAGACGATAGTTAAAAAGTCTGTGCGCCCCTTACAAAAACAAATCTTGTGATTTGTTTTAGAGCCAAAAGTGGCTTGGTAGTAAAGAATACTTGGGTTTTTAGCTTGGAAAGGCTAACTGTGAAAAACTACTTGGGTGAGCTAGAAGTGGCAGTGAACAATACTTGTAACTTGTGAAAGTTAGTGGAACTTGGTGGTTTGCCAAGAACTAGACGTAGTCTCGGGGTTAGAAGAACCAGTATAAACTCGTGTTGTCTTTCTTGATCTTTTAACTCTTATAACTGCTTGAACTGACTTTGTCTTGTGATTTAAACTTGTTTTCTTAAAAAGGCTTTCACTTGTGAGTTATCGTCTGTTAAAATTTTTCTTCAAAAATGGTTTCCTTTGTTTACAGACGTTACACGTTTTTTTATAAAAAGTTTGCAAAAATTTTTATAAATCACAATTCAACACCCCTTCTTGTGATTTTTGCCTTTACAGTTCTGAAGATAAAAAATTATGGCAAACAAAAGTTCCATCGAGCGTGCCAATTTGTTTACCTTGGTGCATCCTTATGCATAAAAAATCATAATGTTCGGAGCACTTTTCATTTTTGAGGTACGTGGTGCCTTGTGGTCCATTTTTGGTGCCCGTTATTCATATTCGGCCGATGGTGAAATTTTCGTCCCAAAATAAGACTTTGGGTGATGGAGCCCCATGATCTTTGGTGCATCCTTATTCATAAAAACCCGTAATGCTTGAAGCACTTTTCAGTTTTGAGGTCTCTGGTGCCCCGTGGTCCAATTTTGGTGCTCGTGGTGCATTTTCGACTGATGGTGCAATTTTCGTGCCAAATAAGACTTCTGGGTTTTGGTACTTCGTGATCCTTGGTGCATTCTTATGCAGAAAAAACCATAATGCTAAGAGCACTTTTCAGTTTTGAGGTTCGTGGTGCCCCGTGCTCCATTTTTGGTCCTCGAGGTGCATTGTCGGCCCATGGAGCAATTTTCGTGCCAAAATAAAACTTTTGGGTGTTGGTGCCCTGTGATCATTGGTGCATCCTTATTCATAAAAACCCATAATGCTCGGAGCACTTTTCAGTTTTGAGGTTCGTCGTGCTCCGTGGTCCATTTTTGGTCCCTGTGGTGCATTTTCGGCCATTGGTGCAATTTTTGTGCCAAAATAAGACTTTTGGATTTTGGTGCCCCATGATCCTTGGTGCATCCTTATGCATAAAAAACCATAATACTCAGAGAACTTTTCAGTTTTCAGGTATGTGGTGCCCCGTGGTCTATTTTCGGTGCCCGAGGTGCATTTTCGGCCCATGGTGCAATTTTCGTGCTAAAATATGACTTTTGGGTATTGGTGCCCCATGATCCTTGGTGCAGCCTTATTCATAAAAACCCACAATGCTCGGAGCACTTTTAAGTTTTGAGGATCGTGGTGCTCCGTGGTCAAATTTTGGTGCCCGTGGTGCATTTTCTGCCAATGGTGCAATTTTCGTGCCAAAATAAGACTTTTGGGTTTTGGTGCCCCATGATCCTTGGTGCATCCTTATGCATAAAAAACCATAATGCTAGGAGCACTTTTTATTTTGGAGGTCCGTGGTGCCCCGTGATCCTTGCTGCATCCTTATGCATAAAAAACCATAATGCTAGGAGCACTTTTCATTTTGGAGGTCCATGGTGCCCCGTGGTCTATTTTGGATGCTCGTGGTGCATTTTCGTGCCAAAATAACACTTTTGGATTTTGGTACTCCGTGATCCTTGGTGTGTTCTTATGCATAAAAACCCATAATACTCAAAGAACTTTTTAGTTTTGAGGTTCGTGGTGCCCCATGGTTCATTTTTTGTGCCTATGGGGCATTTTCGGTCCATAGTGCAATTTTAGTGCAAAAATAAGACTTTTGTATGTTGGTGCCCCGTGATCCTTGGTCCATCCTTATTCATAAAAACTAATAATGCTCAGAGCACTTTTCATTTTTAAGGTCTGCGGTGCCCTGTGGTCCATTGTCGGTGCCCTTGGTGCATTTTCGACCCATGGTGCAATTTTTATGCCAAAATAAAACTTTTGGGTTTTGGTGCCACATGATCCTTGGTGCATCCTTATGCACATAAAACCATAATGTTCATAGCACATTTCATTTTTGAGGTCCGTGGTGTCCCGTGGTCCATTTTTGGTGCTCGTGGTGCATATACGGCCGATGGTGCAATTTTCGTGACAAAATAAGACTTCTAGGTTTTGGTGTGCCGTGATACTTGGATCATCCGTTTGCATAAAAAATGATAATGCTCGGAGCACTTTTCATTTTTGAGGTCCGTGGTGCCCCGTGGTCCATTTTTGGTGCCCATGGTGCATATTCGGCCGATGGTGCAATTTTCATGCCAAAATAAGACTTTTGAGTGTTGGTGTCTCGTGATCCTTGGTTCATCCTTATTCGTAAAAACCTGTAATGCTCGGAGCACTTTTCAATTTTCAGGTCTGTGGTGCTCCGTGGTCCATTTTTGGTGCTCGTGGTGCATTTTCGGCTGATTGTGCAATTTTCGTGCCAACATAAGACTTTTGGGTTTTGGTGCTCCGTGATCCTTGGTGCATCCTTATGCATAAAAAATCATAATGCTTAGAGCACTTTTCAGTTTTGAGGTCCGTGGTGCTCCGTGGTCCATCTTTGGTGCTTGTGGTGCATTTTCGGCCGATTGTGCAATTTTCGTGCCAATATAAGACTTTTGGGTTTCGGTGCTCCGTGATCGTTGGTGCATCCTTATGCATAAAAAACCATAATGCTCAGAGCATTTTTCAGTTTTTAGGTTTGTGGTGCCCAGTGGTCCATTTTTGGTGCCCGAGGTGCATTTTCGGCCAATGGTGCAATTTTCGTGCCAAAATAAGACTTTTGGGTATTGGTGCCCCGTGATCCTTGGTGCAACCTTATTCTTAAAAACCCATATTGCTAAGAGCACTTTTCATTTTAGAGGTCCGTGGTGCCCAGTGATCCTTGGTGCATCCTTATGCATAAAAAACATAATGCTAGCAGCACTTTTCATTTTGGAGGTCCGTGATGCCCCGTGATCGTTGGTGCATCCTTATGCATAAAAAACCATAATGCTAGGAGCGCTTTTCATTTTGGAGGTCTGTGGTTCCCCGTGGTCGATTTTGGATGCTCGTGGTGCATTTTCCTGCCAAAATAACACTTTTGGATTTTGGTACCCCGTGATCCTTAGTGCATCCTTATGCATAAAAACCCATAATGCTCAAAGAACTTTTCAATTTTGAGGTATGTGGTGCCCCGTGGTTCATTGTTTGTGCCCATGGGGCATTTTCGGTCCGTAGTGCAATTTTCGTGCCAAAATAACACTTTTTAGTGTTGGTGCCCCGTGATCCATGGTGCATCCTTCTTCATAAAAACCAATAATGCTAGGTGCACTTTTCATTTTTGAGGTCTGCGATGCCCTGAGTCCGTTTTCAGTGCCCTTGGTGCATTTTCGACCCATGGTGCAATTTTCATGCCAATATAAAACTTTTGGGTTTTGGTGCCCCGTGATCCTTGGTGCATCCTTGTGCACATAAAACCATAATGTTCGTAGCACATTTCAATTTTGAGGTTCGTGGTGTCCCGTGGTCCATTTTTGGTGCCCGTGGTGCATATTCGACCGATGGTGCAATTTTCATGCCAAAATAAGACTGTTGGGTGTTGGTGTCTCGTGATCCTTGGTTCATCCTTATTCGTAAAAACCTGTAATGCTCGGAGTACTTTTCAGTTTTGAGGTCCGTGGTGCTCCGTGGTCCATTTTTGGTGCTCGTGGAGCATTTTCGGCCGATTGTGCAATTTTTGTGACAACATAAGACTTTTGGGTTTTGGTGCTCCGTGATCCTTGGTGCATCCTTATGCATAAAAAACCATAATGCTCAGAGTACTTTTCAGTTTTGAGGTTTGTGGTACCCCGTGGTCCATTTTTGGGGCCCGAGGTGCATTTTCGTCCCATAGTGCAATTTTCATGCCAAAATATGACTTTTGGGTATTGGTGCCCCATGATTCTTGGTGCAGCCTTATTAATAAAAACCCACAATGCTCGGAGTACTTTTCAGTTTTGAGGATCGTGGTGCGCCGTGGTCCATTTTTGGTGATCGTGGTGCATTTTCTGCCCATGGTGTAATTTTCGTGCCAAAATAAGACTTTTGGGTTTTGGTGCCCCATGATCCTTGGTGCATCCTTATGCATAAAAAACCATAATGCGAGGAACACTTTTCATTTTGGAGGTCTGTGGTGCCCTGTGATCCTTGTTGCATCCTTATGCATAAAAAATCATAATGCTAGGAGCACTTTTCATTTTGGAGGTCTGTGGTGCCCTATGATCCTTGTTGCATCCTTATGCATAAAAAATCATAATGCTAGGAGCACTTTTCATTTTGGAGGTCTGTGGTGTCCCGTGGTCTATTTTGGTTGCTTGTGGTGCATTTTCGTGCCAAAATAACACTTTTGGATTTTGGTACTTCGTGATCCTTGGTGCATCCTTATGCATAAAAACCCATAATGCTCAAAGAACTTTTTAGTTTTGAGGTTCGTGGTGCCCCGTGGTTCATTTTTTGTGCCCATGGGGCATTTTCGGTCCATAGTGCAATTTTAGTACCAAAATAAGACTTTTGTGTGTTGGTGCCCTGTGATCCTTGGTCCATCCTTATTCATAAAAACCAATAATGGTCGGTGCACTTTTCATTTTTGAGGTTTGCGGTGCCCTGTGGTCCATTTTCGGTGCCCTTGGTGCATTTTCAACCCATGGTGCAACTTTTGTGCCAAAATAAAACTTTTGGATTTTGGTGCCCCGTGATCCTTGGTGCATCCTTTTGCATAAAAAACCATAATGCTAGGAGCACTTTTCATTTTGGAGGTCCGTGGTGCCCCGTGATCCATGCTGCATCCTTATGCATAAAAAACCATAATGCTAGGAGCAATTTTCATTTTAGAGGTCTGTGATGCCCCGTGATCCTTGGTGCATCCTTATGCATAAAAAATCATAATGCTAGGAGCACTTTTCATTTTGGAGGTCCGTGGTTCCCCGTGGTCCATTTTGGATGCTCGTGGTGCATTTTCCTACAAACATAACACTTTTGGATTTTGGTATCCCATGATCCTTAGTGCATCCTTATGCATAAAAACCCATAATGCTCAAAGAACTTTTCAGTTTTGAGGTATGTGGTGCCCCGTGATTCATTTTTTGTGCCCGTGGGGCATTTTCGGTCCATAGTGCAATTTTCGTGCCAAAATAAGACTTTTGAGTGTTGGTGCCCCGTGATCCATGGTGCATGCTTATTCATTAAAATCAATAATGCTCGGTGCACTTTTCATTTTTAAGGTCTGCGATGCCCTGGGGTCCATTTTCGGTGCCCTTGGTGCATTTTGGACCCATGGCGCAATTTTTGTGCCATAATAAAACTTTTGGGTTTTGGTGCCTTGTAATCCTTGGTGCATCGTTATGCACATAAAACCATAACGTTAGTAGCACTTTTCATTTTTGAGGTCTGTGGTGCCCCGTGGTCCATTTTTGGTGCCCGTGGTGCATATACGGCCGATGGTGCAATTTTTGTTGCAAAATAAGACTTCTCGGTTTTGGTGTGTCGTGATCCTTGGTTCTTCCTTTTGCATAAAAAACCATAATGCTCAGAGCACTTTTCATTTTTGAGGTCCGGGGTGCCCCGTGGTCCATTTTTGGTGCTCGTGGTGCATATTCGGCCGATGGTGCAATTTTCGTGCTAAAAGAAGACTTTTGGGTTTTGGTGCCCCGTGATCCTTGATGCATCCTTATGCATAAAAAACCATAATGCTAGGAGCACTTTTCATTTTGGAGGTTTGTGGTGCCCCGTGGTGCATTTTGGATGCTCGTGGTGCATTGTCGTGCCAAAATAACAATTTTTGATTTTGGTGCCCAGTGATCGTTGGGGCATCCTTATGCAAAAAAACAATAATGCGCGAAGAACTTTTTGGTTTTGAGGTTCGTGGTGCCACGTGGTCCATTTTTGGTGCCGGTGAATTTTTTGTCCATAGTGCAATTTTCGTGTCAAAATAAGACTTTTGAGTGTTGGTGCCTCGTGATCCTTGGTGCATCCTTTTTCATAAAAACTCATAATGCTCGGTGCACTTTTCATTTTTGAGGTCCGTGGTGCCCCGTGCTCCATTTTCGGTGCCCTTGGTGCATTTTCAACCCAAGGTGCAATTTTCGTGCCAAAATAAAACTTTTGGGTTTTTGTGCCCCATGATACTTGGTGAATCCTTGTGCATAAAAAACCATAATTCTTGGAGCACTTTTCAGTTTTGATGAGAATCATGGGCTGGAACAAGAACATTCAAGCACTTTAAGGGATCCTTTGCAAATTCCAAGTGGGCCTATTACAAGAGCAATGGCTAAGAGATTCAAGGAAGCACTAAATGGACTTGTTCAAGACATTTGGCCCAAACAAAATTCTGTCCAATCTAAATCAAAGCATAATCACGTTTTAACATTAATTTGGGCTAAAGATGGAGCTGGAGAAGGAGATTTGGGCCAAAACCATTGAAATTAAGGAGCCTGGGCCATCAACTATACATGGGCTGGTTATATTTATGCTCAATCATGTTTTTTTGGGCTGAAAGTGTGTTTTTATGGCCAGCTGATGTATTTGGACGAATTTGAAGTTTTCTTTCATTTACTTTGGTTTAATAAGAGTCTTTTCAACTTGGGGAGCTGTTACATATTAAACAAGCTGATTGATGTGGGTTTAATTGAGACTTTTCGTTTGCCTAGTTAATGTGCTGTTACATAGGGATTTGATGTTTAATAACTACCTAGGTCAGCACTTACTCTATAAATAGGCAAAGCTTATTGTATCCAGAACCAAGTTGAATGAAAGCAATTCTGAAAATTCATATTAGTGAGAGAGTTTTTCTCTTTGGTTCTTTTTAGAACTTTTCTGACTTATCAAGGCTTGATCATCCTTGTGGCATCTCAAATACTTTGGGTTCTTGTGTCTTGTTTCTTAGTTTCTTAGGATCAAGTGGATCATCAAATCTAATTCTTAGTTTCTTGGGGTGGGTGTAATTCAAGTGACTTGTGGGTTCAAAGGTTTCAAACCGTCTTGGGTTCACATCAAGTTTTGAGTTCCGTTGTGCCCCGTGATCCATTTTTGGTGCCCTTGGTGCAGTTTCGGACCATTGGGCAATTTTCATACAAAAATAAGACTATTCGGTTTTGGTGCCCCTTGATCCTTGGTGCATCCTTATGCATAAAAAACCAAAATGCTCAGAGAACTTTTTAGTTTTGAGTTCCGTGGTGCCCCATGGTCAATTTTTGGTGCCCTTGGTGCATTTTCGGCCCTTGGTGCAATTTTAAAGCCAAAATAAGACTTTTGGATTTTGGTCTGTCGTGATCCTTAGTTCATCCTTATGCATAAAAAACCATAATGCTCGAAGCACTTTTTCAGTTTTGTGGTCCGTGGTGGTCCGTGGTGCATTTTTGGTGCCCTTGGTGCATTTTCGGCCGATGGTGCAATTTTCGTGCCAAAATAAGACTATTGGGTTTTTGGTGCCCTGTGATCCTTGGTGCATCCTTATGCATAAAATTTCATAATGCACGAATCATTTTTCAGTTTTGAGGTTCGTGCTGCGCCGTGGTACATATTTGGTACCGGTGGTGCATTTTCGACCCATGGTGCAATTTTTGTGCCAAAATAAGACTTTTGTGTTTTGGTTCCCTGTGATGCTGCATAAAAAATCACAATGTTCGGAGCACTTTTCAGTTTTGAGGTTCGTGGTGCACCGTGGCTGATTTTTAGTGACCGTGGTGCATTTTCAGCCCAAGGACCAATTTTCGTGCCAAAATAAGACTTTCGACTTTTAGTGCCTTGTGATCCTTGGTGCATCCTTATGCATAAAGAACCAAAATTCTTGGAGCACTTTTCAGTTTTGGGATCCGTGGTGCCCCGTTGTCAATTTTTTGTTCCCGTGGTTCATTTTCGGCCATAGTGCAATTTTCTTGCCAAAAGTGACTTTTGAGTTTTGGTGCCTCTTGCTCCTTGGTGCACCCTTATGCATAATAAACCATAATGCTCGGTGCACTTTTCAGTTTTGAGATTCGAGGTGCCCCATGGCTATTTTTAGTGCCCGTGGTGCATTTTCAGCCCAGGGTGCAATTTTCATGCCAAAATAAGACTTTTGTGTTTTGGTGTCCCGTGATATTTGGGGCATCCTTATGCATAAAAAACCATAATGCTCAGAGAAATTTTCAGTTTTGAGGTCTGCGGCGCCCCGTGCTCCATTTTTTATGCCCCTGGTGCATTTTTGGCCCAAGGTGCAATGTTCGTGCCAAAATAAGACTTTTGAGTTTCGGTGTCCCGTGATCCTTGGTGCATCCTTATGCATAAAAAACCATAATGCTCGGAGCAATTTTCAGTTTTGAAGTCTGTGGTGCCCCGCGGTCCATTTTTGGTGCCCGTAGTGCATTTTCGGTCTATGATGCAATTTTTGTGCCAAAGTAAGTCTTTTGGATTTTGGTGCCCCGTGATCCTTGGTGCATCCTTATGCATAAAAAACCCTAATGCTTAGAGCACATTTCAGTTTTGAGGTATGTGGTGTCCCGTGGTTCATTTTGGGTGCTTGTGGTGCATTTTCGGCCATGATGCAATTTTCGTGCCAAAATAAGACTCTCGATTTTTGGTGCTCCATGATCTTTGGTGCATCCTTACGCATAAAAAATCACAATGCTTGGAACACTTTTCAGTTTTGAGGTCCATGGTTCCCCGTTGTTCATTTTTGGTGCCCGTGGTGCATTTTTGGCCATGGAGCAATTTTCGTGCCAAAATAACACTTTCGGGTTTTGGTGCCCTGTGATACTTGGTGCATTCTTATGCATAAAGAACCATAATGCTTGGAGCACTTTTCAGTTTGAGATCCGTGGTGCCCCGTGATCAATTTTTTGTTCCCATGGTTCATTTTCGGCCATAGTGCAATTTTCTTGCCAAAAGTGACATTTGGGTTTTAGTGCCCCGTGATCCTTGGTGCATCCTTATGCATAAAGAAACATAATGGTCGGAGCACTTTTAAGTTTTGAGGTCCGTGCTGCCCCGTGGTCCATTTTCGGTACCCATGGTGCATTTTCAGCCCATGTTGAAATTTTTGTGCCAAAATAAGACTATTGGGTCTTGTTGCCCTGAGATCCTTGGTGCATCCTTATGCATAAAAAATCATATGCTCATAGAACTTTTCAGTTTTGAGGTCCGTGGTACCCCGTGGTCCATATTTGGTGCCCGTGGTGCATTTTCGGAACATGGTGCAATTTTTGTGCCAAAATAAGACTTTTGTGTTTTGATGCGCCATCATCCTAGGTGCATATGCATAAAAAGTCACAATGCTAGGAGGACTTTTCAGTTTTGAGGTCAGTGGTACTCCTTGGTCCGTTTTTGGAGGTCGTGGTGCATTTCCGGCCCATCGTGCAACTTTCGTGTCGAAATAAGACAATTAGGTTTTGTTGCACTATGATCCTTGGTGCATCCTTATGCATAAAAAACCATATGCTCATAGAACTTTTTAGTTTTGAGATCCATGGTGCCCCATGGTCCATATTTGGTGCCCGTGGTGCATTTTTGGCCCATGGTGCAATTTTCGTGCTAAAATAAGACTTTTGTCTTTTGATGCACCGTGATCCTTGGTGCATTCTTATGCATAAAAAATCACAATGCTCAGAGCACTTGTCAGTTTTGAGATCCGTGGTGCCCCGTTGTCCATTTTTGTGCCCATTGTGCATTTTCGGCCCATGGTGCAATTTTAGTTCCAAAATAAGACCTTTGGGTTTTGGTGCCCCATGATCCTTGGTGCATCCTAATGCATAAAAAACCATAATGTTTGGAGCACTTTTTAGTTTTGAGGTCTGTGGTGCCCCGTGGTCCATTTTTGGTGTCCGTGGTGCATTTTTGGCCATGGTGCAATTTTCTTTCCAAAAGTAACATTTGGGTTTTTCCCGTGATCCTTCGTGCATCCTTATGCATAAAGAACCATAATGGTCGGAGCACTTTTGAGTTTTGAGGTCCGTGCTGCCCCGTGGTCCATTTTCGCTACCCGTGGTGCATTTTCAGCCCATGGTGAAATTTTCTTGCCAAAATAAGACTATTGGGTCTTCTTGCCCCGAGATCTTTGGTGCATCCTTATGCATGAAAAACCATATGCTCAGAGCACTTTTCAATTTTGAGGTTCGTGGTGCCCCATGGTCCATATTTGGTGCCCATGGTGCAATTTTCGTGCCAAAATAAGACTTTTGTGTTTTGATGCGCCATCATCCTAGGTGCATCCTTATGCATAAAAAATCACAATGCTCAGAGGACTTTTCAATTTTGAGGTCGGTGGTACTCCGTGGTCCATTTTTGGAGCCCATGGTGCATTTTCTGGCCCATGGTACAATTTTCGTGCAAAAAAAAGACTATTGGGTTTTGTTGCCCCGTGATCGTTGGTGCATCCTTATGTATAAAAAATCATATACTCATAGCACTTTTTAGTTTTGAGGTCCGTGATGCCCCGTGGTCCATATTTGGTGCCAGTGGTGCATTTTCTGCCCATGGTGCAATTATCGTGCTAAAATAAGACTTTTGTGTTTTGATGCGCCATGATCCTTGGTGCATTCTTATGCATAAAAACTTACAATGCTCGGAGCACTTTTCAGTTTTGAGGTCGGTGGTACTCCGTGGTCCATTTTTGGAGCCCGTGGTGCATTTCCAGCCCATTATGCAATTTTCGTGCCTATTATAAGCAGAATAAGAAGTAGTAGAATGAACAGTCCTATTATAAGCAAACTCAACATGTGGCAAGCATTTCTTCCATTGTTTCAAATTCTTTTGAATGATAGCACACAAGGTAGTAAATGTTCTATTGACAACTTCGGTTTGTCCATCCGTTTGAGGATGTCCAACAGTAGAAAACAAGAGTTTTGTTCCTAGCTTATTCCACAAAGTTCGCCAAAAGTGACTTAGGAACTTCATGTCTCTATCACTTACTATAGTTCTTGGCAATCCATGCAAACGCATAACTTCTTTAAAGAACAAATCAGCAATGTTTGATGCATCATTGGTTTTAGAACTTGCTATGAAATGTGCCATTTTGCTAAACCTATCAACAACAACAAAAATGCTGTCTTTTCCACTTTGAGATCTAGGCAATCCTAATACAAAATCCATTGAAACATCAATCCAAGGTTGATTAGGCACAGGCAAAGGAGTATAGAAACCATGGGGCATGACTTTAGATTTGGCTTGCTTACATGTAACACACTTATTACAAATAGATTGCACATCATGTTTCATGTTAGGCCAATAAAAATGCTCATGTAGAATTTCTAAAGTCTTTTGAACTCCAAAATGTCCCATTAGTCCACCACCATGAGTTTCCCTAACTAGCATTTCACGCAAGGAACAAAGAGGCACACAAAATTTCTTATCCTTAAACATATGGTGTTCATGCCTATAGAACTCATCATTCCCCATTTCTCCACAAACAATACCACACATAGAGAAAGTTTCATCATGATCATACAAGTCCAAATGATGTGTGTTATTCTCAAGTCTCAAGGACTTTGCATCATTACCAAAACAAAGATCATGCAAATCATATGCATAATTCAAATCACAAGTATCATGCAAGTCAAGATTATGCAAATCATATGCATCATGCAAATCACAAGTATCATGCAAATCAAGAATTAACACATGTTGCACATCAACTAAAGCATAAGGTCTAGAGATGGTGTGAGTTAAAGGTTTCTTCTTCCAATGGTTGCCTTGTTCCTCATATGTATCCACCTCTTCTCCAAATTGCTTTGCCCATTGATCTTTAATGTACAATTCTTCCTTGGGCATCAAAACAAAAGAATTTGCATGGTTAGATGCACAAAAAGCATTACTAGAAGAATTAAGTCCACTATCAAATTTAGAAGAAAAAATTAAAGTAGTAGAAGAGGACTCTTGTTTGGCTTTAAGAGATAGCCAATCTTTACAATTGTTCAAAGATGGAACTTCCAACCCTTGAGGTACTTGTTTCATGGAAAGATTAAGGACTTCTTTTGGTGCTTTGCCTTCTTCCATAGGAAACTCTTCTTCAAGTCCCTTCAAAAGAGAATCATCACTTATAAACAAAGTGATAGAGGACTAGAATGGTACATGAAGAGCTTAAAGTGGAGCCAAATCTTAGAATAGAAGTTTATGTAATTTGGGCATAAATTGGGCTTTTGTTGAGCTTTTTATGTTTTTAATGATGTTTATTTTTAATTTGGGCCTTTTTAGTTGTTTGGGCTTTTAGTAATGGGCCTTGGTAAGCCTTTTAGGCTCATATTATAAATAGGCCAAATGTTAACTTTGTAATCAGTTTTGACTCTCATTTGGAATGAAGCTTTGATGCTTTTGTGAGAGGAAACTCTCTAGGTTCTTAGGAACTACCCTTGATTCTTATCTTTGAATTTCCATATTCAAAGTGGCAAATCCTCCTCAACTTATCAATCCATAGGGATTGTGGCGTTGTTCTTCTCATTTCTTGTCTTTCCGTTTTATATTTTCTTCACCTTTTGATTTTTCGTAATTTCCATTGATGCTGAATTTGAGATTCGGAAAGGGATTTTCATCACAAAGGGTTAGAACATAAAACTTTGCATTCCTCCTTTGGAAGCACTTCTTCAATTTCCTTCACAAAAGACTCATCACAATTGAACAATGGGTTAGAATAGAAACACAAGTATTCTTCTTTTTCTTTATCTTTTTCTCTTAATTCTTTCTTTTTCATCTCTTTTTCTTTTATCCCTTCTTCTCTCAACTCCCTTTCTTTTATCTCTTCTTCTCTCAACTCCTTTTCTTTTATCTCTTCTTCTCCCAACTCCTTTTCTTTTATCTCTTTTTCTCTCAACTCATTTTCTTTTATCATTTTTTCTCTCAATTCTTTTTCTTTCAACTCTCTTTCTCTTAATTCTTTTTCTTTCAACTCTTTTTCTCTCAATTCTTTTTCTCTCAACTCTTTTGCTTTTCTCATATTTATTTTGTCTTCAAAGTCTTGCTTTGGATACAAAGGAGTAAGTTTTTGCTCATTGTGAACAAAAGAGGACCTTTGTAATTTTCTATGCAAATCCCTTTGGTAACAACTTGGTACAAACCTCCTTCTCATGACATCTTTCATCTCATCCCATGTACAAATAGGTTTTTCTCCACATCTTCGCCTCCTACTCACAAACTGATCCCACCAGATACTAGCATAATCAATGAATTTAGAAATTACTAGTTTAATCTTCTCCTCCTCCAAGTAATCATGAAGATAAAACACATGTTCAATTTTTCTCTCCCACTCTAAATATAATTCAGGATCATTCTTACCTTGGAATGATGGTATTGTCATCTTGATATTTCTCAAATTATTGTCACTTCTTGATTCACCTTTTCTTCTCCTTCCCCTTTTTCTCCTATATGAATAATCATCTTCCTCTTCCTCATCACTATTGCACTTAGGAGGGGTCCTAGATCTGGATGTAGATTGTAAATCATCAAATCTTGCATTTAGAGCCTTGAGTTGTTCTTGAATAGCATTCATGAACAACTTGAGTTCAGCATCTCCTACTCCTTCTCCTCCACTCATGATTAAAGTGCTGCAAAAATTGAGTTAGAAAAGTGAAGGATCCTGTGGACAATGACCACTAGATTCTCTCCTTCGGGATCTTGTTAGAGGCCCTCTGCTATCTCATTTCTTTAGATTAGTCTAACATGCAGGGTTGGGTTTAGAGATGACTGCTCTGAGACTAGGCTTTTCCCTTTTATGTATTTGTATATGGGTAGACCTGGGTTTTAGATTTTACTATGTATATTCAGTTTTCATACTTTATTACCCTATGTATTTGGTATATACCTTGAGCAATGTGTATATGTATATATGTTACTATTGCTCCGGAAAACATTTTGATGTATGGAATTCTCTATTTTATGCATATGTGTATACTTGATAACCAACCAAATTATCTCGTGTTCTTTATTTTATTAATTCAAAACTAAGTGCCCATTTATATTTGAAATGACATTACAATTAGCTTCTTGCGAACGTAAATAACCCGTTTTAATTACTAAGTGGAACACAACTTTCAAACTTAAAATCTACATAAAACTTTTCTTTTTACAATTTGGCAAAATTCCAACTTATCTTTTTACAATTACATTTGATTTGCAAAATTAAACAAACGTTGGCGCTTTGTAAAATGAATAAATAAATAATCTCTTCTTTCTTTTACAAGAATTAAATAAAGTAACACGCTTATGAAATTAAAATGAGTTTAAAATGCAAATACATGTAAACCCGGATTTAGGGTGTTACATGTAATGTATGTAGTTGTTTTTGTGAATGAAAGGGGCAATGGATATCATGTATCCAAGTACCCAAATTTGAAATGCAGGAAATCACACTAGAAGGGGGGTTGAATAGTGTGTTAGATAAAGCTTAAAATCTTTTCGCATAGATGGAGATATCTTAACTTAGATTTTTACAAAGGACTTGTAAAACAGAAAGTTTCAGATATCATCCAATGGTTCAAAATAACAATTTAATGAAACTGGGTTTAGAGGTTGCCGTCCAAGCGTGAAGCAAATACTTTTCGCAAATAAGTTAATAAAGAACTTGTGTGTCTAATGCGAAGAAATAACTCTAGAGATAACTGGTAAGCTAAAAGCAATAGAGTAAAAACACTTGGTTTATACTGGTTCACTCAACCTGAGCTACGTCTAGTTCTCCTTCAAAATAACCTTTTGAAGGGTTCCACTAACCAAAACTTTGATATTACAAACAAGTATTCTCTACCCTGCCACTTCTGGCTATAAGTACTCTCTAGGCCACTTCTGGCACACCTTTAATCTCCCCCTGAGATTAAAGAACACCCAAGTATTTTTTGTCACTAAGCCACTCCTGGCTTTCCAAAAAAATCGTTTGATTACAAGTTCAAATGTCACAAAGAGGATATTACAATGTAAACAGAATACACAAAGTAACTTAGCAAAAGCTAAGGAGTTGCTCTTTTTGCACAAGTGTTGATCGTCTAGTCATTTTTGCATAGTTTTAGCTCTTTGAAAACTTTGATTGCTTCGTTATTGACTTCGTGAGCTTGATCCTCTGTTTATAGGCTTCAGAGTGAATGTACCCGTTGTGGGATATGAGCCTTGTCAAAAAATCGTTCTCTCATAATCATGTGACTGTTGCTACGTGTCAACTTAGGGTGGAGAGAGAGAGGGGACAACAGTACACGCAACGCCTCCTCTTCAGTATGGTTTTTGTAGATAGAAGCTTTTCTGTCTCCTATGGTACACTTTTTGAATATTCAAATGAAATGTCACATGATAAGAGAGGGAATAAGGAACATTTCACAGAATCATCATCGAAAAGCTTTAAGTGTACTTTCACTCATAATGGACATATAACTTGTTAGATAGAAAAGGTAGTGTAAGTTATATAAGCGATTGGACGCTTCCTCAAATGGACGCAGTGTTTGCACATTGGTTTTCACAATGCACTGGACGCTTGTTTTATTACAGCGCATTGGATGCTGGATTTATGCTTTAGAAAAACAAGTTCCGATTACATATTGGATGCAATAAGCACATAGATATATATAGTTTGAGCTTAAGAAATACAATACCACTTAGGCATTGGACGGTGTGGTACCTATAATACTTAAACATAAAGCATTAGATACTTCAAAATTTAATCTTATTTGTTATCATCAAAACCAAAGTTTGAGGGGTTGGACATCGTCCAAAGTCTTAGACTTCAACAAAATTGTGAATTTAAGTCTCAAAGAACAAAGTTCTTGGGCAATGGTGACTTTGAATGATTGTGTGGAATTATTCCTTCGATGTATATTTTGTCTCTGTGATGTGTTTGCAAGACTCGGGTTTGAGTACTTGCAATACTGGAATTTGATTCCAGTGATTATGGCAAGATCGCCATTGAACGATAATGATAAATGAAGCTTTAAACAGAGAGAATTTATTAATTAGCTTCAAGATTTTATTTCATTATTTTATTTTAATAGGAATTAATTTAATTAACTCTTTATTTTTATGCGTTGGACATAGAAATAATTTTAGGACCTTTGTACGGAGGAATCATCGGTAAGTTACTAATTAATAAAATTTAGAAATTGAGAGGGTAAGGCAAGAATAAAACTTAATAAGATTTGTGATGTGCGTTGCGAAAGTGTGCTTTTCGAGAGTCGTGCAACAGAAACACATGTGTATGGCGGAGCAATGGAATTACGAAGAAAGTTGCGTGGGACATTTCTGATTGTGAAAGAAAGTTGTTAGAGATGAAAGCGGTAATCGAATGACGTGTTCACCTATGAGGTGATGGAGATGATGGTCTCTTATATGTATGTTTTGTTTGGAGCCAATGAGGGTCTCAGGCTTGGCGTCAATACATCCTGTCTTGTACCTGATAGAGGACTAGAATGGTACATGAAGAGCTTAAAGTGGAGCCAAATCTTAGAATAGAAGTTTATGTAATTTGGGCCTAAATTGGGCTTTTGTTGAGCTTTTTATGTCTTTAATGATGTTTATTTTTAATTTGGGCCTTTTTAGTTGTTTGGGCTTTTAGTAATGGGCCTTGGTAAGCCTTTTAGGTTCATATTATAAATAGGCCAAATGTTAACTTTGTAATCAGTTTTGACTCTCATTTGGAATGAAGTTTTGATGCTTTGTGAGAGGAAACTCTCTAGGTTCTTAGGAACTACCCTTGATTCTTATCTTTGAATTTCCATATTCAAAGTGGCGAATCCTCCTCAACTTATCAATTCCTAGGGATTGTGGCGTTGTTCTTTCCATTTTCTTGTCTTTCCGCTTTATATTTTCTTCACCTTTTGAGTTTCCGTAATTTTCGTTGATGCTGAATTTGAGATCCGGAAAGGGGTTTTGTCATTTGGTAATCAGAGCTGGATGTAGCATCAATTTCGCACTGTTCATCGGCGTCGTCGCACTGGTCATCGGCAACACTGTTCACGCGCGTGTACTGTTCATCGGAACACTGTTCATAGATCGCGCACTGTTCATCGGCGCTACTGTTCACCGATCGACACTGTTTAATAGGCGTACTGTTCCGATTGTGCACTGTTCATTGATCGCACACTGTTCCGATCGCTGCACTGTTCACGGTTGCAGTACTGTTCACGACGCTTTACTTTTCATCGATTCGGTACTGTTCATTGATTTGTGATTTTTATTGTTTCAATCCATATTTTTGATATTGCCTTGTGTTTAATTTGAGTCAAAATCTGCAGATTGAAATTCTGAAATTTGAGTTTGGGTGTTTTTCGTAAATATTAAAAAGTTTGAGGACTTATTAGCAAAAGAAAAGTAATTAAAGATAAAAAAAAGAAAATATTGGGGCAAAAGTGCAAAAAGAAAAAGTTTAGGGGCCCAAGTGCAATTATGAAAAGTTTGGGGGCCAAAGTGTAAAAAAAAAATTATACCATTGGAAAGAAAAAAATCTGCCCTATAAGAAGTCCTTCTGCACCATTGCTTAATTCTTTCTTTTTCATACACTTTTATGCCATTTTAGCTCTCTTGAATACACTAGTTCTTCACAAAGTTGAAAAAATTTGAGTTTCTTAGTTTTGTATTGCTCTTATTCTTGTGTCTTCTAGTCTTGTCTTTCCTTGACATTCTATTTTGAGTTGTCCTTTCATTTCTTTTAGCTTTTATTGCTTGTCTTCTAAATTTCCTTGGTTTTGTCTTAGAGTTTTCTTATTTTGGACTCTTGAGTTGAGTTTGGATTTGTTACATCTTTCACTTTGAATACAAATTCTTGATTTGTGATTGAGAGTGTTTCTTAAGGACTAAAGAGGAGTTTGAGTGGAAAAAGGCAAGTGTGCACATTATAGAAAAAGCCTTCAAAAGAGAGAAACACGAGTGGATTTGAGTGAAATACTTAGTGAGTGGTGAGGTCCATATTTCTATTATTTGTGCTAATCATTTTTGTGTAGGTATGTATTGTTCTTCTTACCATAGAATTGATGGAGGTTATGGGGAAGATGAAGGAGAAAGGAGGCTTAGGAGACATGGAGGAGATAATGAGGGAGAAAATAAAATAAAGGATAGTATGGAAGAGGAGAAACTTAAAATTCCTAGTTTTCAAGGGAAGAATGATCCGGAAGCATACATTGAGTGGGAGATGAAAGTTGACCAAGTCTTTTCATGCCATGACTATAGTGAGGAGAAGAAAATTAGGAAGGTTACCTTGAAGTTTGTAGGGAGTGCACTTGCATGGTGGAAGTATAAGGAGGATGGAAGAGAGAGGATAAGGATGCCTAAGATAGCAACTTGGCAAGAAATGAAGGATTTGATGAGGAAGACATTCTTACCACCTTCCTATGAGAGATATGCTTATGATAAGCTACAAAGTCTCACACAAGGTAGCAAGAGTGTTGATGAATACTACAAAGAGATGAAAATGACTATGAGGAGAGCCAATGCACAAGAACCTAAAACCGCCATGGCAAGGTTCTTACGTGGGCTTAATAGAGACATTCAATACATAGTGAAGTTACAACACTATGAGAGCTTGGAGGATCTAGTGCACCAAGCCAACAAAGTGGAGAGACAACTTGAGAGGAAGCATTCCTACAAGAAGACCTATCACTATGACTCTTCTAGTGATAAGGACAAGTCCAAGAAGGAGGGATCTTCCTCACCTAAGCAACAAGCTTCAAAGTCTCCAAGTGGTAAACATGTTCCTAACCCTAGCACTTCTTCTACTTCTAAGAGTGGTACAATTAAATGTTTTAAATGCTTGGGTAAAGGCCATATTGCATTGCATTGTCCAAACATGAAAACCAAGGTCTTGAAGGAAAATGAAGTTGTCACGAGTGAGTTATCTTATACTTGTTCATCTAATATCTCTAGTGATAATCATAGTGCATGTGGTACCAAACCTCTAGATAGAGAATTAATGATGTGTAAGAGGTTGTTGGGAATTCAATGTGAGGGTAGGGATGAAATTCAAAAGGGGAACATATTTCATACTAGATGCTTGGTTCTAGGGAATGTGTGTTCTTTGATTATTGATGGGGATAGTTGTATTAATGTGGCTAGCACTAGGTTGGTTAGCAAACTTAATTTTCAAACTACCCCACACCCTACACCTTATTGCTTGAAATTGCCATGTGAAGGTGAGTTGGTTGTAGACCAACAAATGTTTGTGCCCTTTACCATTGGAACATATAAAGATGTTGTGTTGTGTGATGTAGCTCCCATAGAAACATGTCATATCTTGTTAGGTAAACCTTGGCAAATTGAAAGAAATGTGAAGCACCATGGAAAGACCCACAAGATTTCTTTTACACATGAACGACATAAGGTAAAACTTGCATCACTTTCACCTAAGGAAGCAAGTGAGGATCAAATTAAGTTGAGAAAGAAAATAGAACAAGAGAGAAAAGAGGTGAAAGAAAAAGAAATAAAAGAGAAAGAGATGAGAGCAAAAGAAACTGAGTTAAAAGAAAAAGAGATGAGAGAAAAGAAAATAACTGAAAAAGAGAGTGAAAAAGAGAGAGAAAAAGATAAAGAGGAATATGATTGTTCTTGTTTTCATTCTAATCCTTTCCTTGTTTGTGATGATTCTTTGCTCAAGGAATTTGAAGAGCTTCAAAAGGATGAATGCAAAACTTTGTTTGAAAGTGATGTCTCTCTTGTGAAAGAAATTGAAAAGGAGTCCTCAAAGGGGGAGTGCAAAACTCTAATTCCTTCTCCTAAATTGGATTGTGAATTTAATTCTTCTTGTAAATTTGATTGTGCACCTTACCATAATTCTTTTGTTTTGATGCCTAGAGAAGAATTGTACATCAAGGATCAATGGGCAAGACAATTTGGAGAAGAAGTGGAAACATATGAGGACCAATGCAACCATAGAGAGAAGAAAATTTTGACTTACACCATCTCTAAACCTTGTGATTTAATTGATGTGTGTCATATGTTAACCCAAAATGTTTGTGAATTGAATGTTGCTTTTGGTATGCATGATATTGTTTTAGGTGATGGTGCCAAGTTCTTGAAATTTGATATTAATGCACATCATTTGGACTTGTATGATCATGTTGAGTCTTCCTCTATGTGTGTTGTTGTTTATGGGAAAATTGAAAATGATGATTTCTATAGGCATAAAGAGCATAGGTTTAAAGATGCTGCATTTTGTGTGCCTAAATGTTCATTTCACGATTCATTAATTGGAGCAACTCATAGTGAGAGTTTAGTAATGTATGGTGCACTCAAGTGTCTTGATAGATGGATTGTGCATAAAATGGATAAATCTAAATTTTCCATTCTTGGTTTGAAAATGTCATTGTTTGCTCATAATTTTCATTGGATTGACTTGTCTTTGAAATTTGTGATTAAGCATTTCATTTTAGTGTTAATTGATGGTTTCTTTAGGCTAGTATTTGATCCGGGAGGGTTGATATATAAGCACATAGATAATAAGAGATTTTCCTTTTTAAGGAATCCAAGTCTCAATAGAAATAGGATTTTCTTTTTTAATATTTTCTCAAAACTAAAACATGTTGTTTTGTGTTGTTTTTATGATGTAGGTACCTTGGCTCTAAATTCGAGGTCGAATTTCCTTCAAGAAGGAGGGAATGATAGAGGACTAGAATGGTACATGAAGAGCTTAAAGTGGAGCCAAATCTTAGAATAGAAGTTTATGTAATTTGGGCCTAAATTGGGCTTTTGTTGAGCTTTTTATGTCTTTAATGATGTTTATTTTTAATTTGGGCCTTTTTAGTTGTTTGGGCTTTTAGTAATGGGCCTTGGTAAGCCTTTTAGGTTCATATTATAAATAGGCCAAATGTTAACTTTGTAATCAGTTTTGACTCTCATTTGGAATGAAGCTTTGATGCTTTGTGAGAGGAAACTCTCTAGGTTCTTAGGAACTACCCTTGATTCTTATCTTTGAATTTCCATATTCAAAGTGGCGAATCCTCCTCAACTTATCAATTCCTAGGGATTGTGGCGTTGTTCTTTCCATTTTCTTGTCTTTCCGCTTTATATTTTCTTCACCTTTTGAGTTTCCGTAATTTTTGTTGATGCTGAATTTGAGATCCGGAAAGGGGTTTTATCATTTGAATGGAAAGAACAACGCCACAATCCCTAGGGATTGATAAGTTGAGGAGGATTCGCCACTTTGAATATGGAAATTCAAAGATAAGAATCAAGGGTAGTTCCTAAGAACCTAGAGAGTTTCCTCTCACAAAAGCATCGAAGCTTCATTCCAAATGAGAGTCAAAACTGATTACAAAGTTAACATTTGGCCTATTTATAATATGAAATGATAAAACCCCTTTCCGGATCTCAAATTCAGCATCAACGAAAATTACGGAAACTCAAAAGGTGAAGAAAATATAAAGCGGAAAGACAAGAAAATGGAAAGAACAACGCCACAATCCCTAGGAATTGATAAGTTGAGGAGGATTCGCCACTTTGAATATGGAAATTCAAAGATAAGAATCAAGGGTAGTTCCTAAGAACCTAGAGAGTTTCCTCTCACAAAGCATCAAAGCTTCATTCCAAATGAGAGTCAAAACTGATTACAAAGTTAACATTTGGCCTATTTATAATATGAACCTAAAAGGCTTACCAAGGCCCATTACTAAAAGCCCAAACAACTAAAAAGGCCCAAATTAAAAATAAACATCATTAAAGACATAAAAAGCTCAACAAAAGCCCAATTTAGGCCCAAATTACATAAACTTCTATTCTAAGATTTGGCTCCACTTTAAGCTCTTCATGTACCATTCTAGTCCTCTATCAGTACCATGCCCAGCGGAAACCCACGACGACGAGTATGAATAAAGCTCTGTGAGAGAGTGTTTGAGGAGTCAATCCTCAGAGTATGAATGACATAGATTGGTACCTGGGAGATGGTCGTGAGGCACTATTGACCTTGAAGGGTAGGCGTCGAGTTGTGACATTTCGTTCACATAGCCGACTTGGCAACCCTGACATAACCACGAGACATTCTTCGGTTGGTGAGAGCCCACCTTGTACCACAGTGAGGGTGTACTCCCAACAGTCATTCCACTCAAAAGTACGTAAGACCACTGGGTTTTGGGAGTTTCAGTTTACAGAGATTAGTTTTAGGAACGAGTAGGATTCAAGTGTGATCGTTAGAAAACCCCATCGTGGTGGTTAGTAGGGTTGTACTGTGACTTTTAAAGTCATTCTATGTGTACTGCTTGATGAAGCAGGAAGTTTACCCTCTATTTTGTTTCTTTTAGGCACAGATGGATGGGGAGCCAGTCCTCCATTGGGAGGTTGACTGCTACTTCGGCCGGTGGATATCGGATGTGGTCTGAGGCGTCGACCACTTCACGGGATATATCCGCTTTATATGGATGCCTATCGATGAGATCGTCGGAGTACACCCGGTAGTTACAAAGTACTTCGCTTGGTGGACACAGCTGAGCCCACCATACTATCGCAATGCCGAACTTGCGGACGTGGTGATGGTCTCCCTATCTACGTCATCTTCGGAGCACACACCATCAGCAATCCATATTGCAAAGCTCAATGATTCTGACACCGAGGAGGTTCCTACTGCGGGAGCTCTTTTGTGGTGCCAGATTACATGCTACAGCCTGAGTACGAGGGCCCTACCAAGGGGGATTACTCGGAGGAGCCCGATTATGTGTCGCAGCCTCTATACGAGGCTGAGGGGCCCCAAGCCAGTAGTAGAAGATCTCATGGAGGTGGATCAGGAGGCACCAATAGCGGTGGCTGTGGCAGCAGAAGAGGTGGCAGAGACTTCTACCGGAGGTGCTGGTTGGTTGCCAGCAGAGGACGTGTACAACTCAGGGGAGGATCCCGAGGAGGACACAGAGGTGGACTCCGAGGAGGACCCAGAGGAGGACTCCGAGGAGGGTTCCTCTGGGGATTCTCTTGAGGTCTCTTCCCACGAGTCTCACACTTAGTGTCCTATCGACTGACAGTGACCATAGGCATGGGGGAGTTTTTGGGGGTAGGTAGTTGATGACTGCTCTGAATGTTAGGATCTTCTTTTGCTTTACATGTAGTTTGTTCGGGTAGATCTAGGCATTCAGATGTTTTGTTGTATATTCAGTCGTTCTGTGTACCACATATATGTGTATGATATTTTCAGACCTAGGGGTTTAATTCGGGCTACGTTCCAGACTTATATATATACATATATATATATATATATGTATATATATATATATATGTATATATGCATCTATGTGTATTTCCAATTATAGTTATTATCTTGTTTATTTTCTGCTCTTTCGAAAGTTTAAGTTGCTCTTTTACATTCAAAAACGACGTTAATCTTTTCTGCCAATTAAAAATAACATGTTATAACTGCGGAATTAAATGACAATTTCCAAATTAAAATAGAACAAAAAAGTTTTTAAAAATCCACTACAATCTTGACTATAATGTTTTACTTCACTTGATTTTCATAATTAAATTAATTAAAGAGCTTTAGAAAATAATAATTTGTAAAGAAATACCATATTTTCTCATATTAGAAATTAGGGCGTTACATGGTACAATTTTCGTGCCAAAAGTGACTTTTGGGTTTTGGTGCTCTATGATCCTTGGTGCATCGTTATACATAAAAAACTATAATGGTCGGAGCACTTTTCAGTTTTGAGGTTTGTGGTGCCCCGTGGTCCATTTTTTGTGCCCGTGGTGCATTTTCGACCTATGGTGTAATTTTCGTGCCAAAATAAGACTTTTGGGTTTTGGTGCCTAGTGATCATTGGTGCATCCTTATGCATAAAAAACCATAATTCTTGAAGCACTTTTCAATTTTGAGGTTCGTGGTGCCCCGTAGTCCATTTTTGGTGTCTATGGTGCATTTCGGTCCATGGTACAATTTTCGTGCCAAAATAAGACTTTTGGGTTTTTGTGCCCCATGATCCTTGGTGTAACACCCTAATTTCTATAATGGTAAATATGCGAGGTTTAGTTCAATTAATTATTTCATAAGGAACTTTTATTAATTTACTTACGAAAATCTAGTGAAATTAAGAAAATTTGATTGGGATTTTAGTGAAATTTTTAAAAAAACTTTTTTACCTCATTTTTAATTTCGAATGTTGCTCTTCATTTTAATAATCAAAACGTGTTATTTGGATTTGCAAGAAAACCATGTAACAGAAATAAGAATTTAATTTCAAGTTGAGTAGAATGATAAAACAAGATATTTTTTGTTACAAAATATGCATATATATATGTATATATGATGTAGTAGTGAGTGACATAACAGAAATGTTTTCCTGAGCAGGAGTAATATACATACTACCCAAACTATATAAAAGCTACATAAGGTGATAAAGTAAGATGACTGAATATATATTTGTCAAAATCTGAAGCCTAGGTCTACCCATTTCGAAATACATGAGAAAGAAAAGATCCTAGGACTCAGACCAGTCATCACTAACATCCAACCCTGCATGTTAGACCAACCTCCAAACAAAAGGTAATGAAGCTGATGAAGATAACATCTTTATGACATCCACAAGTACTGCCACCGGTTCCTAAAATAAAAATGTAAGGGTGAACTCTCTGCTTCATCTAGCAGACACACAAAAAGACTTAAAAAGTCACATACACAATCCTGTTAACCACCACGATGTGGTTCTCTAACGATCACACTCGAAACCAATTTGTTTCCACAGCTATTATTGTAAATTGTTTCACACTGGCCAGCTGCCACTGGAACTCCCAGGACTCAGTGGTCTTACACATTTTGAGTTGGATGACTGTTGGGAGTACACCTCTCACCATGGTACTATGGCAGGCTCTCACCAACTGATGATGTCTAGTATTTTTGTCAGGGTGGCCGAGTCAGCTATGTGATCTATCGTCACAACTTAGTTCACCTCCAAGAACAACCTGCCTTACGATCATCTCCTAGGTACCAACTGTGGTCATCCATTATTCCGAGGACTGACTCCTCAACAACCCTCCTCACAGGGATTATTCTTCCTCGTCACAGTGGGGTTCCGCTGCACATGGTACTGGACGGTCGAATAGACGCCAAGCCTGAGACCATGTCTCTGCTAAAAAAATAAAAAAATATATATATACGAGGACATTGCCTCCATCACCTTTCTATGGGTGACTGTCACATTACGTTGTGACACGCCTTTCGAACTTCACCCACACTCTTTGGTATTCTTACAGCTGGAATGCCCCATGTGACTTTCTTGCCATCTTGTAATTTCCACAAATCGCTGCGCACACGCAGTTTCATTGCACGACTCTCAGAAATCAACATTACGGTGCATATCAGGGTTATTACGTTTTATGCATTCATTACTCTCTCAAATTTAGGATTTTCTAAATAATTGACTTACCCTTATTTCCTCCACGCAAAGGTCCTAGGTTTATTTCTATGTCCAACGCATAAAAATAAAGAGTTAATTAATTAATTCCTATTTAATACAATAAAATAATATAATAATAAAATAATATCTTGGAGTTAATTAGTTGTACTCTCTGTTGAAGTTTTACTTATCATTATTATTAAATGACAAATGTTGTCATGAACTCTAGAATAAAATTCTAGTTGTTGCAAGTTGATACGAACCTACTTAACGGATCGTCTTGAAAACAAGTAAAGGATAGAGAGAGGAACTTGACCCTAACCGCGACTTGCCAGTAGAACCAAAGTTATCAAGAAAGCGTGATCCTAACCGCGACCTGCCGGTAGAACCAACACTATAAAGTTCTTAACCCAAGAACAAAGGGGAAGATCTCACAATGGAGAAACACTCAATTTAATTAATTTGCAAATTTTGCCTTGGAAGCTTACAAGAGGTTCCTATTTATAGGCTATGCTAGGCAGCCTTTAAAAGAAGTAAAATTCCACTAACAATCCCACTAGGCATTAATTTCCCACTAACATTTACTTCCCACTATGCTTCCCACTAACCATCACAATTGTTCATGAAGTATCACAATGGTTCATGAAGTATCATAATGGTTCATGAAGTATCATAATGGTTCATGAAGTATCACAATGGTTCACCAACCATTACAATGGTTCATTAACCATCACAATGGTTCACTAACCATCACAATGGTTCATGAAGTCCCACCAACCATCACAACCATTCATGAAGTTCCACCAACCATCACAATGTTTCATTAAGTCCCAGTAACCATCATAATGGTTCAGGAAGCCTAAAAAACACTAAAATTTGTCCTAGAAAAGATGAAAAGACATATGAACTTATTCCCCAAAAAATAAATACGAAAATTACATGAAAAATAGGAAAATTGGGCTTAACTCACTAAGCCCAAAAACTAAGTAATCCACCCAAATAAATTCCAGCCCACAGATGCATCTTGAGTATTATCTGTTGGACTCATTTTGTTCTCCAAATTTTTGTCTTCAAGTTTACTGAAATAATCTTCAAATTGTAGATATGAGACATTTCTTGGATTGGGCTCTAGTTTAGCTACACCTTCTTTAGCTTGCATTTCCATGATTAAGCTTTGAAAAGCCTTTTTTCTTGTTTTAGCCTTCGCTTTTGTCAAGTAGCCTTCCATCCAGTGCAAAGGATATTTGAAATAATTGGACCTTGGCAGGTTCATATCACAAGTACTCACGCTTGAGTCTTGCGAACACATTACATAGACAAACCACATTCTCAAATATTCACTCTACAAACAAGCACTCAAGGCCACAATTGCCCAATAACTTCATTCTTTGGGACTTAACACCAACAAATAGGGTACAGGGATATGAGGTATCCATTGTCCCATACATTTACAATTATAAGTATGCACACATACACACATGTCACACAACACTACGGTCACAGTAAATAGGGGAAATTCCCCCATCGCAGCACTGAATGTGAGATCAAATTGATTGCATTAAATGGCCTTAAAAGTAGGAACTTTTTATATGGATATAAAGCCCTTGAAATTCATTTTTCAGAATGGTATTCCACTTAATTAGAAAAAATCTATAAAAATTATTAAAAATTCTACAAGTTGACAGGTTAGTTAAATTCTCACAGAGAACATGTTCTAAAGAAATTTTATATTCTGGTACTTTCCAAAAGAATTTGGAGCTGAAATTTTTACAGGATAAAGGTAACACATCGGTATTTCCAAAATGGTATCCCATGTCCTCAAATTCCATCCCAATTGTTCCCAGTAAAATTTTCTCTAACAGCCTAAATTTCAGACTCCAAACAGAGCTCCAAACCCTTGGCTTGTTTCTTTTCAAAAAGTTAATTTAGAATTGTGCATGATAATTTTCGTAATTTATATGGTTAGAAATCATTTTTTTCTAGTTTTTAATGGTACAAACATTAAAAATAGAAGTTAAGTACACAAGTGTAAATTTGAGAAAAACCGAGACATGTTCTAACAGAACACAAAAACAGAACCACCACTTTGTGGGTCACAGATGAACCCTGATTTGACATTATCTCACCAAAGTGTCAAAATAAAAGTTGTTTCACGTTGTGTCTATTTTCATTCAAAACAAATTTTCACAAAAAACAATGGTTAGATCTTCCAAAAATCATAAAAGCGTGGGTGCTGTCCAGGGCTAATCGAACCTAACAACCACTGCCACTTCATTTTGGGGTTTGATTTCCACATCCAAAGCTTACCAAATAATTTTGGGAAAATTTGGGCATGGTCCCCTCTGTCCTAGGAGCCATTCCCAACCAATTTTAAAAATCAAAAACAAGTTAAGGCAGCACATGCAACTTACACAACCATTGTTACAGAGTTTCTCCACCCATTCCATCAATTTTTCTCATGCAACCATCAAACAAAATACAACACAAACAGCCAAAGGGGCATGCATGCAAGGTGTGGTTGAGGCCCCTAACCCTCAACCACATTCCAACAGAAAACAAAAAGGAATCCACAAAGAGTTCCCCTCACCTAAGCTTGGGCTCACAAAGAAAATGAAGAAGATGAAGATGGAAGGAGATGGATGCAGAAGGATGATGGTGGTGATGAGAAGTGAACTTGCATGCAACAAGAAATGGCTTCTCTTCTCCTTTCTCTCTAGCTCACAACCTTGCTCTTCACAAAGGGGAAGAATGGAGTTTGCTTTTGGTGTTGATTGTCTTGTGTGAATTGAGTTTAATGGCCGTGGGTTTTAGATGTTAGGTGGGTTAAGATGAGGTGTTGGCAGTGGGTTAAGATGATGGGATTAGGAGAGATAAAAGTGAGGTTAGGTGTTGATCTTTGACGGGTTATGAGATTAGGTGGCTGCTAGGTAGTGAGTTGTGGTTTTGCATGAGTGTGAGGTGTCCATTAGTGAGCATTAGGGAAAATTAGGGAACTTAGGTACACCGAGTTTAGTTTACACAATATAATTTTACACTGCGTAATTATAGAGGAATGTAATTTAAATTTTAGAAATTAAAATCATCAAATCTAAGAATTTTGTTTTATAAAACTTTGTGTGATAAAATAAATACTAGTTGCTTAATTAAAATTTCATCTGTAGAGAATTTGTTCTCAAATAAAATTTTACAAAGATTAACTTAACAAGTTAATTCTTATATTTGAAAATAATTGCAAATAGAATTTTGCACACAATTAGTTAATTAAAACATTTATAATAATTACTTAGATCAATTATTATTAGTAATTGATCATGGGTAATTTAATTACTAATAATTATCTTAGGAATTTAATTATATGCACATGAAATTTAATAATTACATAAAACATTATAGACAAACCCACAGACAACTTACAGAAAATTTTTATTACACGCAATTAGTTTCGTTAAATTAATCACATAGATTTTAATTACAGAGAATTTAATTATACGCAACCAGTACAGGAATTTAATTACGGAGAATTTTATATGCTTGATTTTATAATTTTTTTTCTACTTGCCCATTATGAAGAAATACTTTTATTATTTTATTTTCCATCATTTTTCTTATTTACTCGAATAATCACTAACTATATTTAATTACTCAAATATATCTTTTTCTTCTTTTTAAAACAACAAATTAATTCTCATTAATTCCTAATTTAATCGCTCCCGTACCTATTTACTGGATTGTAATTTTTGGGGTGTTACACCTAGTGCATCCTTATGCATAAAAAACCATAATGCTCATAGCACTTTTCAGTTTTGAGGTCTGTGGTGCCTCGTGGTCCATTTTTTGTGCCCGTGGTGTATTTTCAGCCCAAGGTGCAATTTTCGTGCCAAAATAAGACTTTTGGGTTTTGGTGCCTCGTGATCCTTGGTGCATTCCTATGCATAAAAAACCATAATGCTAGGAACACTTTTTAGTTTTGTGGTCTGTGGTGCCCCGCGGTCCATTTTTAGTGTCCGTGGTGCATTTTCGGCCATGGTACAATTTTCGTGCCAAAAGTGACATTTGGGTTTTGGGGCCTGTGATCCTTGGAGCATCCTTATGCATAAAAAACCATAATGCTTGGAGCACTTTTCAGTTCTGAGGTCCGTGGTGTCCCGTGGTCCATTTTTTGAGCCCGTCGTGCATTTTCGGCCCATGGTGCAATTTCCGTGCCAAAATAATACTTTTGGGCTTTGGTACCACGTGATCCTTGGTGCATCCTTATGCATAAAAAACCATAATGCTTGGAGAACTTTTCAATTTTGAGATCCATGGTGCCTCGTGGTACATTTTTGGTGCCCGTTGTGAATTTTCGGCCTATGGTGCAATTTTCGTGCCAAAATAAGACTTTTGGGGTTTTGTGCTCCATGATCCATGGTGCATCCTTAAGCGTAAAACACCATAATGCTCATAGCACTTTTCAATTTTGAGGTCCGTGGCGCCTCGTGGTCCATTTTTAGTGCCTGTGGCACTTCGACCCATGGTGCAATATTCGTGCCAAATAAGACTATTGGGTTTTGGTGCCCCATGATCCTTGGTGCATCCTTAAGAATAAAAAACCATAATGCTCATAACACTTTTCAGTTTTAAGGACTGTGGTGCCCTGTGGTCCATTTTTGGTGCCAATGGTGCATTTTTCAGCCCATGGTGCAATTTTCGTGCCAAAATAAGACTTTTGTGTTTTTGTGTCCCGTGATCCTTGGTGCATCCTTTTGCATAAAAAACGATAATGCTCGGAGAACTTTTTAGTTTTGAGGTCCGCGGTGCCCCGCGGTCCATTTTTGGTACTCGTCGTACATTTTCAGCCTATGATGCAATTTTCGTGCCAAAATAAGACTTTTGGGTTTTTGTGTCCCATGATCCTTGGTGCATCCTTATGCATAAAAAACCATAAAGCTCGGAGCACTTTTTTGTTATGAGGTCCGTGGTGCCCCGCGGTCCATTTTTGGTGCCCACAGTGCATTTTCGGCGATGGTGCAATTTTTGTGCCAAAAGTGACTTTTGGGTTTTGCTACCCCGTGATCCTTGGAGAATCCTTATGCATAAAAAACCATAATTGATAGAGATCCAACAAGCCAACCTACAAACACTTTGTGTGACATTGGAGGTCCCATGACTAGGTCCAAGACAAAGACGATGAAGCAAGCATTGCAAGGCCTAATAATGGAGATCAAGAAAAGTTCAGCTCAAAGTGGATTAGAGGCTACACCAAAGTGGGTCACTTTTCTACAAGTTGATCAAGATTTGAGCCCAAAATGAAGACAGCATGAAAAGCCCAAATTCATAAGACAAGAAGATAGTGGGAAATTAATGCTCAGTGGAATGTAAAAACTTAGTGGGGAATAAATGCTTAGTGGAAAGTTTAGTGGGACTTAATGAACCATTGTGATGGTTGGTGGGAATTCATGAACCGTTGTGATGGTTAGTGAACCATTGTGATGGTTAATGAACCATTATGATGGTTGGTGAACCATTGTGATGGTTGGTGAACCATTGTGATCATTCATGAACCATTGTGATAATTCATGAACCATTGTGATTGGTAGTGGGAAATAAATGTTAGTGGGTAATTAATGCCTAGTGGGATTGTTACTGGAATTTTACTTCTTTTAAGGGCTGCCTAGCATAGCCTATAAATAGGAAGCTCTTGTAAGCTACCAAGGCAGAATTTTCAGATTAATCAAATTGAGTGTTTCTCCATTGTGAGAGCTTCCCCTTTGTTCTTGGGTTAAGAACTTTATAGTGTTGGTTCTACCGGCAGGTCGCGGTTAGGGTCACGCTTTCTTGATAACTTTGGTTCTACCGGCAGGTCGCGGTTAGGGTCAAGTTTCTCTTTCTATCCTTTACCGGTTTTCAAGACAATCCGTTTAGTAGATTCGTATCATTTGGCATCAGAGCTTCGGCTCTTGAATTCAGGTGTTATCTATCCTTTGTTTGTTTGTCTTCTTTAATCCTAAAAAAAAAAAAATTGTCTTTGCTTGTTGGTTTTTCATTTCTTTTATTGTGTCAACCTTTGTGTTTTATTCTATTTCTATTCTATTTTTTTTTGTTTTGTCTTCCTTTGTTCTCTTTGTTAAGTCTGTTCATCTCCTTTTGTTATCTTTGTCTAAGTCTGTTCATCTTCCTTGGTCATCTCTTTGTGCTTTCTTTTCTATCATATTAAAAAAAAATCGTGCAAAAAAAAAAAAGAAAAAAATTTGTTCTAGTTTGAAAAGAAACAATTGGAAAAAAAAAGGTGAAAAAGAAAAAAAAAACGAAAAAAAAACTCTTGGCTAGCAATCAATCTTTTGCTTCAAATTACATATTGCTCATTAAAAAAAAAAAGGTTAAAAAAAAAAATTCAATTCTGGTCTTATTTGTCTTGTTGGTTCTATACACCTTTCTTTGATCCTGTCTCATTGAAAACAAAAATCTCTTGAATTCCTTGTTTTTGTTCTACTGTTTCTTGTTTGTTCTTGTTCTCCCAAAGTTATCATATCACCAATTCTCTACTGTTTCTTGTTGTGTAAAATCATCTTAAAGGTTCTTACTTAAGAGCTCATAAGGTGAAGTTGAGTGGTAAAAGGCAAGAGTGGCAAGGCTATCAAAGGGAAAAGGCCAAATTGAGTGAAAACACGAGTGACTAAACATATTTTGAGTGTAAACACGTGAGAGAGTGTTTGTGTGAGGATTTTATTTTTTCTAACTCAATTTTTGCAGCACTCTTTAATCATGAGTGGAGGAGAAGGAGTAGGAGATGCTGAACTCAAGTTGTTCATGAAGGCTGTTCAAGATCAATTCAACACTCTAAATGCAAGATTGGATGATTTACAATCTACTTCCAGGTCTAGGACCCCTCCTAGAAGAAATCATGAAGAGGAAGAAGAAGAGGAGTCAGATGGGAGAAATAGTGAAAGGAGAAGAAGAAATGATGAACCAAGAGTTGACAATTACTTAGGTAATATCAAGATGAATACCCCTGCATTCCAAGGAAAGAATGATCCTGAGTTGTACTTGGAGTGGGAGAGAAAGGTTGAACATGTGTTTGATTGTCATAATTACTCTGAGGAGAAAAAGGTAAAATCAGCAGTTGTTGAATTTACTGATTATGTATTTGGTGGGATCAATTTGTGATTAGCAGGCGTAGAAATGGAGAAAGGCCTATTCGTTCATGGGAAGAGATGAAGGTTGTCATGAGAAGGAGGTTTGTACCAAGTTGTTACAAAAGGGATTTGCATAGAAAATTACAAAGGTCCTCTTTTGTTCACAATGAGCAAAAACTTACTCCTTTGTATCCAAAGCTAGACTTTGAAGACAAAATAAAGATGAGAAAAGCAAAAGAATTGAGAGAAAGAAAGTTGAGAGAAAAAGAGTTGAAAGAAAAAGAATTAAGAGAAAGAGACTTGAAAGAAAAAGGATTGAGAGAAAAAGTGATAAAAGAAAATGAGTTGAGAGAAAATGAGATAAAAGAAAAGGAGTTGAGAGAAGAAGGGATAAAAGAAAAGGAGTTGAGAGAAGAAGGGATAAAAGAAAAAGAGTTGAAAGAAAAAGAATTGAGAGAAAAAGTGATAAAAGAAAATGAGTTGAGAGAAAATGAGATAAAAGAAAAGGAGTTGAGAGAAGAAGAGATAAAAGAAAAGGAGTTGAGAGAAGAAGGGATAAAAGAAAAAGAGATGAAAAAGAAAGAATTAAGAGAAAAAGATAAAGAAAAAGAAGAATACTTTTGTTTCTATTCTAACCCATTGTTCAATTGTGATAAGTCTTTTGTGAAGGAAATTGAAGAAGTGCTTCCAAAAGAGGAATGCAAAGTTTTATGTTCTAACCCTTTGTTTATAAGTGATGATTCTCTTTTGAAGGGACTTGAAGAAGAGCTTCCTATGGACGAAGGCAAAGGACAAAAAGAAGTCCTTAATCTTTCCATGAAACAAGTACCTCAAGGGTTGGAAGTTCCATCTTTGAACAATTGTAAAGATTGGCTATCTCTTAAAGCCAAACAAGAGTCCCCTTCTACTTTAATATTTTCTTCTAAATTTGATCGTGGACTTAATTCTTCTAGTAATGCTTTTTGTACATCTAACCATGCAAATTGTTTTGTTTTGATGCCCAAGGAAGAATTGTACATTAAAGATCAATGGGCAAAGCAATTTGGAGAAGAGGTGGATGCATATGAGGAACAAAGCAACCATTGGAAGAAGAAACCTTTAACTCACACCATCTCTAGACCTTATGCTTTAGTTGATGTGCAACATGTGTTAATTCTTGATTTGCATGATACTTGTGATTTGCATGATGCATATGATTTGCATAATCTTGACTTGCATGATACTTGTGATTTGAATTATGCATATGATTTGCATGATCTTTGTTTTGGTAATGATGCAAAGTCCTTGAGACATGAGAATAACACACATCATTTGGACTTGTATGATCATGATGAAACTTTCTCTATGTGTGGTATTATTTGTGGAGAAATTGGGAATGATGAGTTCTATAGGCATGAACACCATATGTTTAAAGATAAGAAATTTTGTGTGCCTCTTTGTTCCTTGCGTGAAATGCTAGTTAGGGAAACTCACGGTGGTGGACTAATGGGACATTTTGGAGTTCAAAAGACTTTAGAAATTCTGCATGAGCATTTTTATTGGTCTAACATGAAACATGATGTGCAATCTATTTGTAATAAGTATGTTACATGTAAGCAAGCCAAATCTAAAGTCATGCCCCATGGTTTCTATACTCCTTTGCCTGTGCCTAATCAACCTTGGACTGATGTTTCAATGGATTTTGTATTAGGATTGCCTAGGTCTCAAAGTGGAAAAGACAGCATTTTTGTTGTTGTTGATAGGTTTAGTAAAATGGCACATTTCATTGCATGTTCTAAAACCAATGATGCATCAAACATTGCTGATTTGTTCTTTAAAGAAGTTGTGTGTTTACATGGATTGCCAAGAACCATAGTAAGTGATAGAGATGTGAAGTTCCTAAGTCACTTTTGGCGAACTTTGTGGAATAAGCTAGGAACAAAACTCTTGTTTTCTACTGTTGCACATCCTCAAACGGATGGACAAACCAAAGTTGTCAATAGAACATTTACTACCTTGTTGTGTGCTATCATTCAAAAGAATTTGAAACAATGGGAGAAATGCTTGCCACATGTTGAGTTTGCTTATAATAGGACTGTTCATTCTACTACTTCTTATTCTCCTTTTGAAGTTGTGTATGGATTTAATCCTTTAACTCCTTTAGATATCTTACCTTTGCCAACTAATGAGTATCTTAATTTGGATGGAAAGCATAAGGCAAATTTTGTTAGGGAGTTGCATGCTAAGGTTCAAGCCAACATTGAGAAAAGGAATGGGCAATATGCAAAGCAAGCAAATAAGGGGCGTGTCAAAGTGAGTTTTGAACCTGGAGATTGGGTTTGGGTTCATATGATAAAAGAAAGGTTTCCTACTCTAAGGAAATCCAAGTTGCAACCAAGAGGAGATGGACCTTTTCAAGTGTTAGAAAGGATTAATGACAATGCTTACAAGCTGGATTTGCCAACTGATTATGGTAATGTAAGTTCTACCTTTAATGTGGCTGATTTATCTGTGTTTGATGTAGGAGATGGACTTGATTCGAGGACGAATCCTTTCGAAGAGGGAGGGAATGATAGAGATCCAACAAGCCAACCTAAAGACACTTTGTGTGACATTGGAGGTCCCATGACTAGGTCCAAGACAAAGACGATGAAGCAAGCATTGCAAGGCCTAATAATGGAGATCAAGAAAAGTTCAGCTCAAAGTGGATTAGAGGCTACTCCAAAGTGGGTCACTTTTCTACAAGTTGATCAAGATTTGAGCCCAAAATGAAGACAGCATGAAAAGCCCAAATTCATAAGACAAGAAGATAGTGGGAAATTAATGCTCAGTGGAATGTAAAAACTTAGTGGGGAATAAATGCTTAGTGGAAAGTTTAGTGGGACTTAATGAACCATTGTGATGGTTGGTGGGAATTCATGAACCGTTGTGATGGTTAGTGAACCATTGTGATGGTTAATGAACCATTATGATGGTTGGTGAACCATTGTGATGGTTGGTGAACCATTGTGATGATTCATGAACCATTGTGATTGGTAGTGGGTAATTAATGCCTAGTGGGATTGTTAGTGGAATTTTACTTCTTTTAAGGGCTGCCTAGCATAGCCTATAAATAGGAAGCTCTTGTAAGCTTCCAAGGCAGAATTTTCAGATTAATCAAATTGAGTGTTTCTCCATTGTGAGAGCTTCCCCTTTGTTCTTGGGTTAAGAACTTTATAGTGTTGGTTCTACCGGCAGGTCACGGTTAGGGTCACGCTTTCTTGATAACTTTGGTTCTACCAGCAGGTCGCGGTTAGGGTCAAGTTCCTCTTTCTATCCTTTACCTGTTTTCAAGACGATCCGTTTAGTAGATTCGTATCAAATGGTGCAATTTCGGCACATGGTGCAACTTTCGTGCCAAAATAAGCCTTTTGAGTTTTTGTGTCCCTTGATCCTTGGTGCATCCTTATGCATAAAAAACCATAATGCTTGGAGCACTTTTCAGTTTTGAGGTCCGCGATGCCCCGTGGTCCATTTTTGGTGTTCGTGGTACATTATCGGCCTATGGTGCAATTTTCGTGCCAAAATAAGACATTTGGGTTTTTGTGTCCCGTGAGTCTTGGTGCATCCTTATGCATAAAAAACCATAATGCTCGGAGCACTTTTTAGTATTGAGGTCCGTGATGCCTCATGGTCCATTTTTTGTGCTCAGGATGCATTTTAGGCTCATGGTGCAATTTTCGTGCCCAAATAAGACTATTGGGTTTTTGTGTCCCATGATCAATGGTGCATCCTTATGCATAAAAAACCATTATGCACAGAGCACTTTACAGTTTTGAAGTCCATGGTGCCTCGTGGTCCAATTTTAGAGCCTGTGGTACATTTTTGGTCCATGGTGACTTTTGGTTTTTGGTGCCCCATGATCCTTGGTGCATCCTTATGCTTGGTAAACCATAATGCTCAGAGCAGTTTTTGGTTTTGAGGCCCATGGTGCCCAGTTGTCCATTTTTGGTGCCCGTAGTGCCCCGTGGTCCATTTTAGGCACAAGTATGACACACACACCACACTTAGGCACAAGATAGCTATATGCAACGAGCCAACCAACTTTTTCCTCTTTTTCTGAAAAATATAAGATTTTAATGGTAATGGTATTTTGGGGAGGGACGATCAAAGCGACAAGGGCTGAATCTCAGTGGATTGTGGCAACTAGGTCACTCTGCCACTTACAATACCTTGTCGCGTATTTAAGTTTTCTACAAAGGATTCTACCCGTCGCTCGATGGGAATTGCGCTTCAAGGCATCTCTCAAGGCTAATCCGCCTAACGAGGTTCACCAATAGCACGTGCCTCTGGGGGGCCGAGACCCCCTACTACTGGTCGGCAAACGAACGATGGGTGCACGCATCACTTGTAACACCCTAAAAATTACAACTCATATATATATATATATATATATATATATATATATATATATATATATATATATATATATATATATATATATATATATATATATAAATTTCTATGAGTAACTTGCTAGAATTAATTCTCTATATTTGATTCTCAGTAGTTACTACCCTGTATGTTGTCTGTAAATTGCCTGTAGACTCTGTGTGATTATAGTAGCTGCATTGTTTTATTTAATTCTTCTATGTGCAGTGTGATGCATACGTCATATACTCATACTCTAAGGTTGTCTGTAATTGTTTTTTGTTACGCCTGCTAGTAATTCACTACAAGAAAAACACTGTTAAACTCAATCTCATAATTACTAATAAGTGAAGTATTTGAGTTAAACTAAACCATTTCATACTGAAAGACTCCATTTCTAGTACTAGATTTTTGAAATATTGTCAGATCTCTATCCAAGGAGAGTTGGACTACTCCCATTTCCCATACAAAGGTTTGTGTTCTGATGTTGCCTAAAGAAGTCACTTAGTTGAAATTTAGTTATATATAAACAATTTTTGTTTTTAACTCAGACAGATGTTGTTGGATTATATGATTAGAACTTAAAACTCAATATAACTAAATATTCTCTATCCATAAATGTGATTCTTGAGTGAGTGGCGGTGGTGATTGTATATTTGTGTAGAACTTTTGATTAGTTTTCTCAAAAGGGAATAATTAAATTCTAGTGTTCTTGGCCTTTTTCTTTTTCCAAATTACTACAGTGATGTCTTCCACCACCCCAACTACCTTTTTTTTTTCTTTCTATCCTAGGCCTTTTTTTGTGCAATGACACCTCTGATTGGTTTTAAGTGAATCAGTGATGGCTTGGAACAAATTTGAGATTGTGCAGATATTTTCCCTGTCAAATTATGAACAATGATTCATTTGTTTCCCTCTTTTGGTTGTTAATATGTAGCATCTTTTGGTTCACTACAATATACTCATACTTGTATTATCTACATATATTTTCTTGATTTTGAGTTTGCTTTTAGTTAGTTTGTTCAATACGAAGACTGCTCTTGCTGTTGGCAGGTTTTTTATATATGTATTTTCCTCCTTGAGTCCCAACCTTGACATGTTTCTCCCTAGCCTTTTTAAAATATTTTATGGTTTCATAAAATTCTTTCTATTTGTCTTGATTCCTAAATATTTAAATTTTGTTTTGTTCTTTGCCTATCCAAATGGATAGAAGTTTTTTTTATATTGACTGTAATTTTTCCTCCTCATACAGAGGATGGAGATGTGGAGACCTGAGGATGAGGATCAAATTAGGATAAATTTTCACTCTAAAGCTTCTCATAGATTGTCTAAAATGTTTAGGGATGCTCGACTAACTAATGAGAGGCCATATTGGCTTGGAGATGATGTGTGGAACCATTTGTTAGCACATTGGAATTCAGCTTCTTTCCAGTTAAAGTCTGTACCGACCTCCAAAAATCAGGGGTCCGAAAAGGGTGGGACCCTACATACTGGTGGCTCCATTAGCACGCATGACCACGCCATGCGCATGGTGTGTACATCAAATATTTTTGTGGTATTTGTTTAAAACTTAATAATTGTATATTAAATATGTATATTAAATGATCAGTGTTTTTTTATTTTTGCAGGAAAAGGAGTTTGGTCGGTCTGTATATATTGATGAGGTCTTTCAATAGACACATATAAGAAAGGATACTGGTGAATTTGTAGATGAAAGATCTAGGAAAACTCATGTGAATCCGTTGAATGATATCTTTATTTTTTTCATTATTTTATTAATGTTTACTATGTTAATGAAATAACACCTTTTCTTTTGGGAAACACAGGAAGATTTTCAAACTAAACTTTATCAGGCTAGGTCCTAGGCTTCATTATCTGTTGGTGAATCAGAGACCAGCCCTCTTGACCCTGCTTTGGAGGAGAGTATTAGGACTCGGTGTTGGGTCCAAGCTGTTGGTGGCAAGCACAAGGGACGACGACTCTATAGGGCTGGAGAGCTCGCTTGCGGTTATCGAGATGGGTAGCACCAAGAGATCCTTTTAAATGCTAATATAGTTATTTTATATTATTATTAATATGCAGGTTATGTATATATTTAAGCGATATTATCAAATTTATAAATGGAAAAAAATGAAAATACATTACCGATGGATTTATCCGTCGGTAATGTATCAAATAAATTACCTACGGAAATATCCGTCGGTAATTACCGACTACTGACAGACAAAACCCATCGGAAATTATCTATGGAAATAGCCGTCGGTAAATAAGAAACTCATTTCCTACTGAAATATCCATCGGTAATTACCGACGGGATTTTCCGTAGATAATTACCTACCAATAATACCTACAGAAATATCCATCGGTAATTACCGACAGATACTAAATATCCGCCGGTAAATATTTTCCGACAAGTAAATTACCGACAAAAGTTTACCCGTCAGTAATCCATCGGTAAAAAGGAATTATCGACAGGTTTTCATAGTTTCCGACAGATGTTGCCTGTCGGTAATTATGACTTTTCTTGTAGTGATTAATTGAGCTGATATTAATTACTAGTAGTAATTATTTATAATATCTATTGCTATGTACTAATTAATTTATTGATTGCAAATTGGTTTTAATTATTTTAATTAAATTAGGTTACAGTAACTTGCGCATCAAGTTAGCTCTTATAAGATTTATTTGTGAATGATTTCTTTATAGAGACAATTTTATTTGAGCAACTAGAAAAGTTATCACTACAAATTTTTTTATAAAAATTAATCAGATGCTCAAAGTTTAGTTTTCAAAATTTAAAATCATATTTCATGGCAAATACATAGAGTAATCCTACATTGTGTAAATTAACCCAGTACCTAAAACTATCAAATCACACCCTTTAGCCAATTGAATTTCATGCAAAACCCTCCCCACTCTCAAGATCACTCCCACGGCCTTACCCCTCCAACCACACACCTTCATTCTTTTTTTATTCTTTTTTTTTTCTCTCACATTAGATTAAACTTGGTGACCAAGTTTGAAAGAAAACCACTCACTCTCTCACCTCTCTCCTCTCACACGGACACCACAACAACAACAACACTCAAACCAAAAAAAAGTCCTCTCTTCTCCTTTCTCCTCCCATTTGGCCGAGACACACATAGCTAGAGGGGAAGCCAATTTTGTTCAAACCTTGAGCTTGCATGTGCACCAAGTCAGCTCCTTTCAGCCCTCAAACTCAAGCTTTCTCTTCTCCTCTCCTTCCTCTTCCTCTCTCTCGGTCAAGCATCCCCCAAGGTGAGGGAAACTTCTTGTGAATTCTTTCTTTCTCTGTTAAATGTGGTTGAGAGTTAGGGGTCTCAACCACATCTTGCAAGCATGCCCCTTTGGCTGGTTGTGTTGTACTTTGTTTGATGTTTGCATGTGGAAAAAAAATTGATGAAATGGGTGGAGAAACTCTGTAACAGTGGCTGTGTGAGATGCATGTGTTGCCTAAACTTATTTTTTATTTTTGAAATTGATTGGGAATGGCTCCTAGGACAGAGGATACTATGCGCAAACTTCCCCAAAATTAATTGGTAAGCTTTGCATGTGGAAATCAAACCCCAAAATGAAGTGGCAGTGGCTGTTAGGTTCGAGTACCCCTGGACAGCACCCACGATTTTACGATTTTTGGAAGATCTAACCGTTGGTTTTTCATGAAATTTATTTTGAATGAAAATAGACACAAAATGGAGAAACTTTAATTTCGACACTTTGGCGAGATAACTTCATTTCGAGATTCATCCGTGTCCCACAAAGTGGTTGTTCTGTTTTCGAGTTCCACTGGAACATGTCTCGGTTTTTCTCAAATTTACACTTGTGTACATAATTTCTTTTCTTTGTGTTTGTACTATTAAAAACTAGAACAAACAAGATTTTTAACCATATATATTTCAAAAATTATCAATCCCATTTACTAAAATAACTAAGTCCTTTTTGACAAGGCAATGAACACCAACTATGTTTTCGGGTCTGGTAGTTGATCTGTAAAGAAAACTTTATTGGGAGTAATTGGAAAATAATCTGAGAGCTTGGGATACCATTTTGAAAAGGAATATGTGTTTAATTTTTTCTGTAAAAATTTTAGCTCAAAATTATTTCGGGAGGTATTAGAAAAGAAAATTTCTTTAAAACACGTTTTCTGGGAGAATTTAGCTAACCTGCCAACTTCTGGAATTTCTAATAAAGTTTATAGATTTTTGCTAAATAAGTGAGATACCTTTATGAAAAATAGATTTCAAGGGCTTTCTATCCATATAAAAAGTTTCTCATTACAAGGGCATTTAATGCAATCAACTTGATCTCACATTCAGTACTGCGAAGGGAGAATTTCCCCTATTTAGTCAATTTTATAAATTGGCAGTGGTTTGGTGCTGTGTGGCATGTATCTATATGTATCCATACTTAGAATTGTGAGTGTAAGGGACAATGGATACTTTATATCCCTGTACCCTTTTTGTTGGCATTAAGTCCCAGAGAATGAAATTCTTAGGCAATTGTAGCTTGAGTGTCTTTGCGATACAATGCTTGTCTGTAGTGTGAACTGTTGAGAATGTTGTCTGTTTCTGTGATGTGTTCACAAGACTCAAGTGTGAGTACTTGTGACAACTAGAACCTTGTTCTAGTGTTGATGGCAAGGTCTGCCATTTAAAGATAAGTGAAACTTTAACAGAGAGTACAACTAAGTAATTTCAAGATATTATCTTATTATTTTATTTTATTAAATAGGAATTAATTAATTAACTCTTTATTTTTATGCGTTGGACATAGAAATAAACATTGGGACCTTTGCGTAGAGGAAATGAAGGTAAGTTTTAATTATTTAGAAAAATCATAAAATTGAGAGAGTAAGGAATTCATAAAACATAATAACCTTGGTACACACCATAATGCTGATTTTTGAGAGTCGTGCAATGGAATTGCGAGTGCACGGAAATTCATGGGAACTGTAAGATGAAAAAAGAGTCGCGTGGGGTGTTCCAACTGTGAGAATAACAAAGAGAGGGGGCAGAGTTCGAAAGGCGTGTCACGACGTAATGTGATGGTCACCCATAGAAAGGTGATGGAGGCAAATGTCCTCGTACATATGATTCTTAAGCAGAGGCAGGGTCTCCGGCTCAGCATCTATTCGACTGTCCAGTACCATGTGCAGCGGAACCCCACTATGACAAGAAAGACTAATCCCTGTGAGGAGAGTTGTTGAGGAGTCAGTCCTCAGAGTACGGATGATCACAGTTGGTACTTGGGAGATGATTGTAAGTCATTACTAACTTGGAGGTGAATTGAGTTGTGATGATAGATCACATAGTTGACTCAGAGAATTTATTCACTTTGACATTCAGAGAACTAGGCAAAAATCACATTGTGTCAACATCCGTAGAGACCATCGTAATGCTTTGTTTTAATTAAATAGTTGGATTCCCCTTGTCCGTAACAATTCTGAGTTGACTATTCGATGCTCGGGGAAGAGGCCCCAAAAGGGCTCGTTCCCAATCCGTCCCCCGACCGGCACGTGACAACCAGATCTCGCTGTGGGAGCAGCTCGAGCAGTCCACCGACAGCCAACAGGTTCGGGATTGGGACCCCAGTGCCCAACCCTCAGAGCCAATCATTTTCCCAATACTAGATCCATTTTGCTGACTTCCCTTGCCTACATTGTTCCATCAACCAGAGGCTGTTCACCTTGGAGACCTGATGGGGTTATGAGTACGACTGGGCATGGGAGGCACTTGGTCCTCCAGATTTTCAACGGCTGCCGGGGACGCACCGGACACCACGCGACATGTGGTGCTCTTCCAGCCACTGGATCCTATATTCGGCTTAGCCATTTCTAGGGTGGGCAGGTTGTTAAACAGAAAAGGTAACTCTTTCTGGGGCCCTCGCTGATGTCTCTGGACTCTCTAACGTTGTCGTCAGCCACCACATCCCGATTCAAGAATTTTAACCTGATTCCCTTTCAGTGTACGCGCTTAGAGCGCTATTAGACGGGCTTCCCCCATCCTTTAGGATCGACTAA